>JAZGTI010003946.1:0-29613 GCA_036877585.1 Botia kubotai
TTAGGTGAGCATTGTTTTACATAATCCTTGATTGTCTGTGAGTTTGGTTGTTTTGTTAAAGACTCAACATCTTAAATAAGAACTAGAGTCTCCTGGTTGTTAAAAGGTTTCATGACTTTAGCTTTGGCTAGTGTAGCTTCTGCTTGGTTTTTCCTCAGAGCCAGCACGGTGGGTGTTTCTAAAGCGGTCACTGAATGATTCCTGGCACCATTGGTGAAGCTCTGTAGATGGGCCTTCACTGAGTCACGAATATGAAGAACTTTGCCAGCGTTCACCACAGTCTCTGGAAGTCTAATGAGAAACTGCTCCGTGGGCTTTGTTTTGCCTAGTGTACTTTGATTTGGGCCTCAGAACGGTCTATTTACTTGCATTTTGCTTCATCTGAACTTTATCTGCTTCCATGAAACTCTGATTTCTGATTACCCCGTCCTCTGCTAGGCTGTTTACCTCATGCAACACTAGGTCATAGTTTATCTCAGACTTTGGTCGGGTTCTTCATCAGCAGGAATTCTGTCCCGAGTCGGTTGCTTGCTCATCTCCTCGTTCAGACACTCCATTAGTCATTTAGCTTTGAAGCACTTTCTAACCAATCTTTCACTTTGGTTTCCATTATGCTCTGATTCTTTTTTACTTTGTATCTCAATTTCTTATTTAAAACGTCTGTTCCTTCGCTTATTATCCATAGAGTTGTCACCAAAGAGGACACGTTGCTATTGAAGAAACTTGTGTGTGTGTGATTCGTTTTCAAGCTCCTGAAGTCTCCCGCCTCCGCTGCTGGAGTCACGGCGTAGCGTAATGATTCATTTTTAAATGATACGATGAGATAAAACAAGACCTACCGGTAATGCTGTGTTAAGGTCTACGATAAGACACGGTATATGTTCATTAATGGTATCGTTTAAATGTCCAGATGCGTCTACACAGATCATTACACTTACCGCTAACCATTCGGGATCATGAAAGTGACATCATTGAATGCTAATGCTAACGTTAGGCCGTACACCGTGGCGGTGATGTGCGCCATAGCTGCCAATCAGATGTGAACTCTAGCNTACCCTGCAGACCGTGACTCATTTTCATTCCACTAGCGTGAGTCTATGCTGCATTTGTGCACAATGGTCCCTCACGTTTGGGGTCTGGTATTCCTATGTGCAATCCAAAAATTGGGGAATGTCCCGCGAAACAATCGGCCTTATAGTTCCACGAATCCTTTTTATATTTTCTCTCCACTCATATGCAAATACAACATTTGCATGCAGAACCGTGATTGTTGGTCGCAATTAACATTCCGGTAATGTCTGAATTCATTATGCCGGTGCTGCTCTGCCAGCAGTTTGCAGTGAAAAGAGACTTTGTCAATGTTTGATGTTTGCTAAAGAGATGTGGAATGATAGCTGCACGGGACCCTGATGCTCTCCGACTTTGAGACGGAGCACAAAAGTGCACTGTGAATGATTTCAGACACCAAGACGACAAACTTTTCCTTGTTGTTCGGAGGCAGTTTAAAGTAGTTTAAAGACACAATCAGCATTTTTGGCGTTTGCGGCTTCGTTGGGAAGCTGTAAATGGAGAGTCAAGTAAATGAATTAAAACATTGACAGAAGGGGGTCGGAGTTGCTGTTGATGTATGAGGCTGGCTCTGCTACATATGGCGACTTCTATAGCTTCTGTCATAAACAGCACGTTTGCAATAAAACAGTCCCTCTGATGTGATATAAACTGGTGCGAGAAATACCGTGCGTGTTAATATACTGTGTACAGCTCACTTGCAAATATGATGAATGGCCGTTTGAGACCAATTTTGTATATGGGGTATGTGGGTGTATATACATATGCCTGTACGTATGAGTGTATATATCTATGTATATCTATATACACATATTGTTGGTGTATATACATACTTATAATGTTTGTGTTCGTTGAGATTTATTTAAAAGGGTTTTAACGCAGTTAAACTGATGATACTCCTTGTCAACCCATGCATTGCCTAAACTTTTGAACATGAATGTATATTGGTTCATTTAGAATTTTGATGTGGTCCAGATAATATTTTTTTCCGTGTTTTAACATTTAAAATTTCCAATCGTCATTAAAGAACTCACAATATTATATGATATTTTGGTACACATTCTATTATTCTATTCATACAGTACCTTGGAGTACCATGCACGGTACTTTTTTGAGATATTTCTTTCGCACGCACATTTTAAAACCACATTCTGGCGATGTTTGGTGTTTCTCTCTCAAAAACGAGCGATTAAAAACCCTCAGTGTGTTTGTATGAATGGGGTCATTCTTGCTTCACTGGGCCTACAGAGAAGCTACTGAGGAGCAGAGAAAGTTGAGATAGGTGAAAATATGATTGAGGCTAAGCGATAAATCCTGTAAACTGGAGGTTCTGACCTGTGGTAATACGTTTCCAATGGCAATGCAATTCTGGATTTCCCCGAGGTGCTCTGGCCCTCTATGGAAGAAAAGCATTCAGCAGCTTTTTCTAAATTGGAGTCAATAACGGCACGTCGTTTATTAAGTGCTCTCGGATACGTTGGGCAGCTTCTGGAAGGGCGGCGATTGAGTTTTGAAAATATAGTGGACAAATAGGAATTGATCTCTCGTCCCGCAGATGAAAACGGCAACAAAATACAAATATCAGCTTTGCAGCCGTAATCAAACGTTTCGGCTCGGCTATATTGTGAAAATGTTCAATACAAACCATTTCAGGTGCCCTTCAATATATTTGCCTCGTTTACTTTGATTAAAGGATTAAAGATGATTGCATTGGCTCTGAGCTGATCCATACCGCATTCACGTAACGGCTTGTGTTTGTAAATTTATACAAGAGAGCAGAGCAGGTACGCAAGCCTTATTGAGACCCAGCCGCCCGACTAGCAGTTTTAGGTTATAAGAATGTTTACATTAAGTAAAAAAAAATGTTTAAAATGTTATTTTTTTTATTTTAAAATGTCCGTTTTTAGAAGCTGTATTAACGTTATTGCTTGGTTAGATAATGTTATTCAGAAAGTAACATTTTTAAAACATTTTACCAATAACTAGTATAAAGAATAACGTGTTTGATACGATATATATAATGTAAAAAAAATATAATGTTACCTTTCTGATAACCTTGAAGGAATGTTAATGCTAATGTTTGTACTGCGGATGGAAAAACTGAATCACAATTTTTAGTTTTTTAAAAGCTGAAATGTTTACATGTGCAAAGGAATTGTTATTGTTGGTTACCTGTGTGGACACTGTCTTTAAGGATTTAGGTCTGGCCTAGAATCAAATCTAGGTGTTGTGTTTTGTGTAAAGCTCTACGGTCTCTCTAGTGTCTTGTCTCTAAACTGCACTTAACAGCATGAACACAGACTCTCCCTGTTTTTGGCTTGCTTTAGGTTAGCCACATGGCTTTCTCTCATCGTCGAGGAAACGACTGCAGAGAAACACCAACCAGTGACGTCAATCTGCGCCCGAGGTTTGTTGATGACAATTTAGGCTTCCAGAGACTTGATGAATTTAGTCTACGGCCCAAATGAGATGTCTCGTATGATTAAGCTGTTTTGAAGTCATTCACTACCTCTTAACTAATTGACTGTGTGACCTTTTTTTAAGCCTTGTTGCCAATCTTGTCATGTTGTAGAAAGGACAGCTCAGTGTGTTGGAGCACGTGCTGACCACAAGGACCTGTTTTTAGACGTTAGCTGATTTAGATGGACAACTAGCCTTGCCGAGCTGGTGATCAACCAGTCTAAGTGGTTTCCGAGTCTGGCCAATCGATAAGTCCAAGTATCCAGAACCCTTCTAAAACTATAGACCAAGAACTAAAACCAAATCTGAGACTAAAGCCATAGAATTAAATGCTAACACAGTTCCTGATTGTTAGCCTGTGTTAGCCTGATGTTCCTGTACCAGCCCATGACAAATTGTTAATGTAGTTTAATGAAGTTTAATGTAAATCACCTGACAGAAGGTATTAGCTTGATAACTTAATGTAAACATTCCATTTCCAAATGAAACCCACAGGCAATGTTAAATCCCTCATGTGTCACGGGCTGAAGGCCGGACAGGGGCAGAAGTGTTTTTGGAAAGGTGCTGGTGTGGTTTAACATTGAAATTGGAATCGATTTCCAGACATGGCCCATTACATGACACGCTCTCATACACTGAGCTTTCTCCCAGGAGACGCCCGCTGTGTGACCTAGCCTCTTTAAGAAACATGTTTAATATTTACCTCACATCTGGCTGGTGGCTGTTTACGACGGCTTACACACATGAAATATGACAGGAGAGTTGGGCTGTCACACAGGCATGCCATTAATTACAGACAATTCAGTGACCTTTGGAATTCGTCTGTATGTTCCAAGACAGTTATTAAAAGCAAACTATAGAGAGCTTGCAGCAAAGTTTGTTCTTCTTGCCCTTACAAAATGTACTGTGGTGTGCCATGTTTAGTAATTATTATGGTATAGATTAAAGTACCATAGTAGTCGTAGTAACCATGATTTCTGTGGTGCTGGTTGTTTAACATGATGTTACTGAATGATTACCATATTGATTTATGTATTCTAATAAATACCATCGCAGTATAATGGTGTGTGTTCAAAAATGCTCATTTGTGTGAAGATCTAAGACATATAGGGTGTTGATGGTAACGTGGGGACAGAGACAGAGACAGTCTAGCCTCAATCAGTGCTGTGAGGTTTTGAGTTTAAGGAGCTTGTTGTCTCTCTCTCTCTCACTCTCTTTCTCTCTCTGTCTGTCTCTATTTCTGTCTCTCTCTCTCTCTCTCTCTCTTGCTCTGTCTCTCTTATTTGCTCTCTGTCTCTCTCTCTGTCTCTCTTGTGCCTGTCTTGTTCCTCTCTCTCTCTTTTGCTCTTGCTCTTTCTTCACTCTCTCTCTCTCTCTCTCTCTCTCTTTCATGTGCACATGTTCTGTGTACTCAGCAGAAGGTGGTACTGGGCATTGTGTGATGCCATGTGCTGCTATATCTTGTCCAACACTGGCATCTTGCCGACTCTCTCCTTTGCTCCACTGGCATGTCGACAGGCTTAGAACCTCAGGGGAGCATATATGTCTGTGTGTGTATGAGACAGCGATTTCCCCTTCTTTATGCTTTGAAATAATGCGTGCGCATGCGCATGCGTGTGTGCACATGGGCATATGACAGCCCCATGGCTCCAGGATTGTGCGGATGATAAATGTGGGGTTGTTTCGCACCCTGGCCCGTCTGAGCACTATTTAGCGCACTGAAGATTGTACCTGACAGGACACCGTCCTCGCCAGCCAGCGTCTCCGGGCCTTAGCACTTACATTGCCGTAGCAACTCCTTAACGCAATTACTGTTAATAACAAGTCTTTTTTTCCTTTTACCGTTTCCTGAAGAAAGGGACTAAAGAAAGATTAAAGAAAGGGACTCAGCGCTCCGCCTACAGGTGTCCGTGGAAAACGAGCTTGTAGTTTGTGAGCACACCCCGGCCATTTCTGTTCCTGTAGGAATGTGTTTCAGTACTGCAGTGCTGGGTACATCATGAATATCCAATCAGAGATGCTGCTTCACACCGTCACTGAACTGCAGAACTTCTTGTTGTGGAATTGTTAAATTTAAATTGGAACTGAAAAGATGTACTTCCTGCTTCCTGTAGCACAGCTTGCTGATGAGGTCTAAAAACATGAAATATTTGAGGTGTGCTGCGTATTTATACTATGGGTAATACTTTAGGTTTGGGATCTGAATGCACATCTAACCCTGAAGTATTTCACTGGAACATATCTTGTCACATATAGTACAGTACTTAATGATATCTTGGGTCGTGTGGAGAAGAGGCGGCTAGTACTTTTCTAGGCAATCTCTGACTTGTTTTTGCCTGGTGGATGATTAAACGGGTGAAAAGTCCCATAGACCAGCGTCAGATCTGGTGACCATCAATTTGACGCCTTAGCAACCACATAACAACACCTTGGTATTGTAAAGTCTTTTTTAACAGACAAGCTCTGGTCTGATTATCTTCAGAAAATGTATAATTAATAAACTCTGTTAAAGCTGCAATCTGTAACTTTCGCCTCTGTACCGCCTTCTCTGTTCGAAACATAAAATTGCAGGCTACTTATTTTTCATTACGCATGTTGAAGTAAAATGAAGCTAAATTGGCATTTCCTGGGAAATCGGACCAGACAGCTCAAATTATAATTCCTTATAAACTTACCCTTGCAAATCGGGGTGAGGTAAGGAGATTGTGTTGAACACTGATCTGTCATGTAATTGATTAATATCAATGGTTTGTTAAATTTTACCCAGAAAAACCACATTCTACATGAAGGGTTGTAATTTGATGGAAAAAAATTTAATAGTAAAGATTTTTTGTTAGTTTGAGAACCATGTAAATGTCATGTGATGTCATAACAGTGTCCATCTGGAAGTGAACCACGGTTGCTTTTTGCTCTGGTTGCTACAAAGCAGTTTTGGTCGAGATTTGGTCCGACTTGTCTTGCACATTCTGTTCAAGTGCCCTTTTAAGACGGATACTGGTTAGCATATCTTGTTACTAAGGTTACAGCGCCCCCTTAACCACCCCACATTGTCAGTATTCTTCTCTATCACATATGATGGGTGAGTCAGCCTCAAAAACCAGTGCTGTTGAGCTGTACACAGGACACGACAGAAAGATGGAACTGAATGGAAAATGAAATTAGTCTTAGATCACTGTCCTCCATCTCCAGGGCTCGTAAAATCACTAGCCCGATGTCCCGGGGCTATTGTGTCATCCAGCCGGGCTACCAAAATGTATTTCCGCCCTGCCTGTCGGGCTATGTTATAAGGAGGAAAAATACATTGCAATGCTTTTGCATTCTGTCACAAATTTGGTCGGGTAATTATGTTGTATGTATTTTCGGGCATCTGGGAGCCACTATCAATATGAGGGGTATTAAGTGCGCACTTGCACTTTCACTTTCAATTCGCGGTCGTGCTGTGAACTGTGTATCAGAGTCGCTCGTCCTGTCAGTCATTACTCTACTCATGTGACCAGTGAAATCTCCCGCAGCAAGATTAAACATGTGATAGAGAACGCATGCGCAGTGGAGAGAAAAATCGCTGATGTGCGTGCGTGTGTGAAAATAAGAGCCGCATGGATTTGCGCAGGTATTTTAGTTCTGAAGCGCAGATGGAGAAAGCTGATGGAGACGCTATGCCCTCAACATTGAGTGGCATTTTCTTATCTGTGACTTCACTTGATGTTTCAGATTTAAAATCTGACACAGACTGAATTATGTTCTATATTGCTTTTACAAGTTCATAAAAATTTCAATTCAGTTAGAACCAAATATTTGTATTGATGATTGTAATTTGATTATTTTGTACGATTATCGTTATTTGTGTTATGAAACGTTTTTGATGTTTTGTCTCCTTTAAAGTATTCTACATGGAAAATAATGTCTTTTTTTATTTGTGCTACTAAAATTAATTTCGGGCTACCATAATCTGGAGAGTGCCTGCCCAATGTGCTACCAGGGATTTTAACATTTTGCTGATCTCGCTTTCGTTTTCGCTCGTATTTATTTCACTTGCGATAGAATTAAATTCTTTGAAGAGTTTTAACTTTGCTCTTGATTTCAAGGTGGTGCTTTTATTCCTCAGAGTGTCTCGTATTTTACTGTACAATATTAACTTTTACAGTGTGCCCTCTGCTGTGTGACGGCCATTAAATTATTGATGTTCAGGTTCCTGTCTGCACATTTGAACTTAGTACGACATGCGTTACGAAAAGACATTATTAATTTCATTTTTGTTCTTTCAGGATTAAAACGATTAGGTTAAAATCTGGTTAATTTTATGCTGATGTCTGACACGGAGATGTAATTCTAATTTTTATGTGGTTCTATTTTTTTTTCACAGCACGTGACAATGTATTATGCGTATTTGACGGTTCTTGTAATTATAGATTTTTGTGTAACGTGTTCGTTAAAAGTGTCTTTGAGCCTTTGAGGGTGTTTACAGAACCCCTCTAAAGAGTTCAATGTGCCTGATTTGTCAAACAACTGAAAATGACATTTTCCTTCAATACGTGCGCGCACGTGCGCACGCATGCTGTTTTGTATTCTGGTTTGGTCTTTGTGAACGCAGTTTAGTCTAATTAGGCTTCTGTATTCATCAGGACTGCGTGTGTGTATAAAGGAGGCTTTATCTGAAAGTGGCACATTTCTTAAATGTCTGTGACTGCTCTCTCTCTCTCTCTCTCTCTCCCCTCCTCTCCCCCAGAATCCCTGTGGCTGTGGACTTTAGCCGTAAAAGCCAATTTGATAAGAGAATCTTATTGAGGCTTAATTGGCGCTGCTCAGGTGAGTGTTTGACCCTCGTTCGGTTATCTGTGGAGCAAATTTCCTGACAGAGAACCGGAAGGTGAATAGGGAAAAAAGGAGACTGCAGCAACAAATGTGAGGATGTTGCGACCTTAGCTGTGGGGAAAGATGTTCTCAAGATGTCCCAGAATTCTCCAGTCTCTGTCATGTTGGTGTCATGCCAATCAACTGCTGGTTTCAGCCAGTGGTTGCCATTTTGTGTGCCAAGGCTGCGAGTGGTTGCTGAGACGGAGGTTTCCATCATACAGACAAACAAGAAGCTTTCAGTGTGTCACTGTGGTTTGTTTTTGTTTTCTTATTGAAGAACAAAGCACTCGTCCCACCAGGAGTCACTAATAAACATCTCAGAACAAAACTGCTCTCCATAGCCTCATCTGACCTTATTTTGTTCTTCATCGTTTAATCATAGTTTGGGGTCACAGTTTGCCGCGTAGGCCCCACGGTGTCTGCGTGAGCCAGTCATTGCTTCATTTGAACACTTAAAAACAATATTTGAAAACAAAAAACAGGATGGCTCTCACCTGACGTGTTGAGCAGAAAAATACAAAGGTGATACTGCTGTAAATGTACAGCGTTCACCTGGTAAGTCAAGAGCCAAAACATGCTTTTTTGTGACCACAAGGGTTGCACAAATGCACACTGCAGACATAAAAATAGCTTAAAACAAGCTTAGATGATTGAAGATGATCTCCAAGCTTGGATTAGCTTGTCTGCCAGCTAGTCTCCCAGCCTGACCTTCTAGAAAGTGTCAAGATCCACTCCAAAACCAGCAGACAAGGTTCAGGGGGTTTAATATGTTCTATGCGGCAGGATTTTCATATGCATTAGAGATGTTCGACTGGGACTGTCAGGAGAGTAGGAAGGAGACAGATGAGATGTGTAGTTCATATAGCTCCTACCTTCCTCACAGGTATTCATATCCATCAGATCGGCCACCACACTGATCTGTGACTGTATTGCATATACATAATTCAACAAGTGCACTACATCACTGCAGCTTCACCATACGCTTCTATAAGTAAGAGAGGGAGAGAGATTTGGCATTGAAACGGATGCTGTTGTGTGTATATAATGATATACCTTCTTCACGGTCGATGTTATCTGTTGCATCTGACTTCTGACTAAGCTCCCCCCTTTGGTTATTGTTCCTCTCACAGATGAGCCCTACAGAACGTCCCACAGCAATAAATTTGAGATTTTTGTCACCGTTTCCAATGCAGGCAGTAAAACGTGCTCATGAAGTGATGTAATTGTGTACGTTTTCTTCTTATATGGACTGGATAACAGTGACAAAATTGCACAATTTTTATCATTTTTCTTAAAAAAAAATGTATTTAATTAAAATGATGTAGTAATTAATAAAAATGCAGAGACTGCTAATCAGAGGCAATCACGGTGAACTGGCAAGTGGAAAGCTTTATTTGATAGAAATGATAGCCTCAGTTGTAGCGAGTTTTGTACAACATACTAATGCTGGTACTCTCACCAAGATCAGTTCTTTTGGTCACCGCTAGTGTGCTACTGTGACCTTAAATAATAAGCAAATAAATCAACACTGAGGTATTAACATTCATCTACTTTTGGAGCAAATAGAATTTAAGTGCTGCCACATGGTTTAATCAGCAACATTAACCTTTCAAGATTTATTTAAAGGCTTGGGGAGAGATTAAACAGTTGCACCGTTTTGCTCGTAATGTAAAGCACGCGTCTTTTTTTACGTCATTTTACAGTTCCTAGTAAAATTACCTACCAGTAAATCCATTACATTTAATTAAACATAAACTATTACTTGCATTTGGCCGTCAGCGAGTGTTGATTTTGCACCCTGGCTATAAATGTTCTTAGTTACATGAGTGTGCAGTAATCATAACACAGTTGAAGTACTGTATCAAGCATTCAGTTGATTGTTGATTCTGTTGCACAAGTGCCGATAAAGATACATACTGATTGTCATGACAACAGGCAAGTTTATAACACAAAGAGAATTTAATTAAAGCTGCTGTGTCCTTCCCACAAAAACAACTCTTTTATTGAAAAAATATATTTGTTTTATCCACATGCTGAGGTAACATTGCCTCTGTTTAGTCTCTCAACAGCTGGTCTGACAGAGAAAACCAAGCAAATTGTTTTTTTTTTTTTTGCTTTTAATGCTAATGTGTAGACGTTAATGGATTCTCCATACACTAACCCATCTCTCTCTCTCTCTGTCTCTCTCTGTCTCTCCCTCTCATGCTCTCTCTCTCATGTCTCTCTCTATCTCTCACTCTCCTCTCTTTCTGTGTCTCTCTCTCGTTTAGATTCAGATTTCAGTAGCTTCATTGGCATGGTGCAAAAGCTTTACAAAGCTTTACACAAAACATTAGTGACGTTCTATTACAGACATACACAATTACATGCATTATTAAATATATATACACACACACACACACACATAGGAAGACTAGCCAGTTGTCCCTGTCTTTTCCTAACGCTTTAGTTTGAAAAGACACCAAGCAGTGCTTTATACAGACTCGGGCATTTTTAAAAGTGACAAAAGGGTATAGAGATGAATGTCTAGCCCTCCTCCACCACTCTTCTTTCCTGCCTCATTTATCCCTCGCTCTTTCTCTCTCTCTTCCTGTTGTCAAACACCCACATTCTCTCATGCGCCCCCCACTTCCCTCTCTCTCTGTCAGAGGACAATAGAGCGAGGTGGACAGAAATGGTTCTTTAAATGACACAGGTTGGCACCTCATTCAGTGTGTGTATAAGAGGCCGTTGGGATGACTGATGTTTTGTCTGGGAGTTCCTGCTTTGCTCTGACACACAATTCCATCCGCATCAATATCCATAAACCCGGACCGCCGGTCCCCTAACCTTAACAAATATTCCTGTTTTTCCCCATGTGGGGTGCACGGTACATTCAGTCGTTTGATTATAGATGATGAGTTTTTAGATATCGCCAACTGTAGTTAACGCACTACAACGATGGTGCTCAGACTCTCCAGCGCCGAATGTTTGCACAAGCTTGTATCTTGTTTCTGTCTTATCGTTGACTCGACCGTCATGTCTAATAAGAGTGGCAGGCTATTGAGGACGTTTGCGCTCTTTGTTTGCCGCAGTCCTCTGGAAGGATTTCATGTCTGGGCCCTTTTCAATCTCTCAGCACGTCAACGCTTTTCTGACGCCAGAGAGAAAAGTTGGAGGCTCCGCCCCCTCGCGTGTCATCGTTTGGTTTGTGGGTCTAGTTGATCGTGTTGCGGAGCGTTAAGGGTTTTTAAATCAACTCTTGATGATCTTAATAGTCGATAAATGATGTCCTGTAATGTAATCATATGTTACAAAAATGTCAGCCAAGCAAAGAGCCATAAAACGCAGCGGCTGTAATAAGGGCTGTGTCAGTTCTGATTCAAAATTATACAGTGATGTTCAGCGACCATGAAATAAAAGCAATTCCTTTTCATGGACATGCTTGTTGAATTTTTATATATTAAGGTGTAGAGGTACTTGGGTTATAAAGTCCAAGGCTGTGTGTTCTGAATAATATACTACCATACTAGTTGCACTATTTCAGCGGTATGTATACACTACACAGTATGCAGGTTTTCTGCATACTGGAATGTCGAATCCCATAATGCAATGCGCTCAACTGCACCTTCCATCTTTAGTATGATCGTAAGCAACCGTTTTTATTTCCAAGATGATAACTAGATCCCCCTTGCATGGTAAGGTCATGTACAATGTAGTATACCACTGTGTGAACGCTTTTCACATCATGCTATTAAAAAATAGTAGGCAGTATACAGTGTATCTGAACACAGCCCAACTCTATATATGAGCTATAGAGAGAACACAGTTTACATTATATATAGTTTATATGTACAATTTACATTATAGTTGAACTCATGTATTTGCGTTTGTATTTCAGGTCAAAAGAATTGGTCATGATGACTGTCGTTGACAAACATGGATTTTTATTCTTATGAAATCACCATCGCCGTCTTTCAAATGGAAATTATGTGCAATAGACAAAGTGTAAATTAACATTCATTGATTGGGTGGAGAATGTTCAGAGGATGAGGGATCGGGGTTATTGGTATTGATTTCAATAACTAGACTGTTACAATCCGTTCAGTGTGGACCTACTCAATGGAGTGAAGAAATGAACTTCAGGTTTGTTCAGTGGTGGATTTTCTTCAGGGGTGTTGAAGAATCTAAAGAGCTTCTGCAGGGTTTTATTGCTAAAGCCGTTTAGCTTTTCTCCATTTACGTGTGGATAACAGGAAATGGCCGGTTGGGTCCAGAGAGACCACGTCACTTTAAATCGTCTGCATTAGATATGTACAAATCACCTCCAGTTTAAGTAGCCAATCACACACTAGTCCTAAGGGGACTGAACCAATCCAATACCTGACGTTAGTATTGATCTCTTTTGAATAGGTCATCATTCAGACTTTTTCGTTTCCCTGGAGATTAGGAGGAGTGAATGGTTATCCGGAATCGCTACACAACACTGCATCACGTTAAATAAACTTAAACCGGGTTCAATTCAGATGACCAAAAATGTCGCACGAATCCGAGGAGAGATGAAATCAACTGTTGCATTTGGAAATCAAGGTCATTATAAAAAATAATTATGGGCATAATTATAAATGTATAAAAGTGTTTGCTTAAAATTATGCATTTTTAACAGGAAACAGGTGTCCACAGTTACACAGCAGGTCAGTTAAGTATGCACGCAATAGATTTGCATTTGTATTAGTATGCATGCGTCACTCTGCATACTGTTACATGTGGGTTGTCTGTGTAATGGTATTCATGCATTGGTATTCAACACCAGCCTAGAGTATTATGGGATGTGTCCAACTGATGGGCAGGCTTATTGAGACAACTCATTTCTGTATAGCAAACCTCTTGTCAAATATACCGGAAAAATGGCATAGGCTTACATCTGCAGAACGCATTTGTGAAAGTTTGTCAGATCATCCTGAGCATATGTCAGCTATTAAAGGTGCAGTAAGTGAGACATGCTGCTGATTTTTTAAATTGACAGCCAAACTAACCACACCCCTCCCTTCATTGGTCTGTCCTCAAAATAACAAACACTGCTTAATGTAGGCAATGACTTACAGCTGGTGCACACGCCCCCTGTTGCTGATTGGCTATGGACAGTGTGATGGTGTTGTGGTGATTGGTCTGATCCCATTTAGACAGGACTGTGTGCAAATACAATATAATATTTCTTAAATATATATAAGAAGGTGTAATTCTTAGAAAACAGACCTGCACAAATTTTTCAAAAAATCAGTTTGTGTGTTGATAATTAAAATTTTCAACTGTTTCTCAGAAATCCCTTACTGCACTTTTAAATCGTCTGAAATACAGTCCGATTTTAGAATCAGATCAATGCATTTCTTCGTGTCAGTTTGACTGTTTTAAGTGTTTGTGTTAGAATGTGTAGATGGGGTTTTTGCACTGGTGCCAGCTCTGTGCAATTCAAAGTTTGCCTGATGTGTGAGGGAGGCAGACAGTTGGTGCGACGGCTACGATAATTTATTGGCTGCTGACATGGAGAAAGTGTTGATTCACACACGGCCATAAATGTACGGTAAACATGCCGCACTGTTGTCTGTGCTCGCTGTTGAAACACTGACAGCACGCTCACAAGCTCTCTGCAGTGTTGCATGAGTTTTAGTGCACGCTTTTAATTATCTGAATACTTAGCACAGATATGACCCATTTAAGACAGGGGTCTTCCACAGGGGTGTCTGGGGGAAGAGCAGAGAGTCAAGTGTCTCAAACTAATTTTAGCATGCATGTTAAAAAAACTTTTTTTTTTGCATATGGATGTTGTTTGTGCATTGAATGGCGGTGCATTCCCGGTTAGCTGCAGGAACTTAAGTGAAGTGAGTTAAGCCTTTGAAAATTGTTTTTCAAACAAAATTTGAACTGCTTAAAACCTTTAACTTAACCAAAGCGTAAGCTTCTAAATTATGCTTATTTGAAAGACTTTGTAATGTGTGCAAGAAAACTGTAAGTGCAACTTATGATACTATATGCATGCTCGATGTTATACATATATAACAGAGGTCCTTGCTCTCTCTCTGTCTATAGGCTTCAATGTGGTTGAAGAGTTTTGATTGAGCACATCCTGTAATGAACGTACTTGAGGTTGGGTGTGGGGTGGGGGTACAATGATAAAACCACCTTGTGTTGTCTTTATAGAAATATATAATCAATGCATAGTTATTGCCAACAAATAACCAGAAATGCATGACCCGTAATTGCGATGCTTTCCGGCATTTTCAAACCCCCCCAGAAGCAAGAACAATGTGGCAGTGGGCCGCGTGTTAAGTGTGAAGTGTGTGTTTAATTGAAGCAAATCTGCTGTAATCTTCAGTAAGGATGGTGGATTAAGTTATCTCAGTGCAGGAGAGTGAACAAACAGTCCTGTGATACGGCTGGAGACACGCGTTTCCCTCTCTATTTAAAAATCCATTACAGCAAAAAGCCTTTTGTGCTGAATCCCTCTCTCTGTTTACTGCCTCATTGTTGCATGCAGCAAGAGCAGCATGCAGCCGCATCTGTTCTATTGAGACGTGCTCTAGAACCCGTGTGTGCCTGGCTGGATGCAGAACCGGGGATTTTATTAGGAGAAATGAACAGGACGGTGCGGGCGAAATAATTTAACCCCGAGTGAACTCACAGTTACAGTGAGAGTGTTTATCACTTTGGCCTGGGCAGGTGGATGCTCGTTGTGGTCATTGATTTTAGCTGCGGTGTTCTGAATCTATACACGCTTGACAAATGACAGCGCATAGGTGTGGAGTTGTTTTTGCAAATTTGCCTTTTTAAATTAGGACGGAAAAAGAAAAATCTCCCTCTCTCTCTCTCTCTCTCTCTGTCTTTCTCTCTCTCTCTCTCTCTCTGTCTTTCTCTCTCTCTCTCTCTCTCTCTGATTTCTTAAGAAATGTTAGTTTGGCTTCATTTGACTTTAGCATAGTAATGAAAAACATTTTAAAGTAATCTGCAATATTATGGTTTAAACAGAGAAGGCGGTATAGAGGCTAAAGTTACAGATTGCAGCTTTATTAAAAGAAACTATTTAATATACTTAATCATGCTTTGAACGCAAATTTAGCGTTTTGTTGCGGGACACCGACACTAGACTTGAATAAAGTTAATAAAAATCGCTAAATCACAAATACGGTAGTGACAGTTTACTGCTAAATGTAGCAGCAATGGCACATTTACTGGACGTTTTTTATCTGCCAGTACAGAAGTGTGTTTTATTGCTGTGAGTTCGTTGATTAACATGTTACACACTGATAAGATGATTTGTTACTTTAGGCCTAATGCAGTGTGGGATTCTCCTTGTAGCACCATCGGCCAATCAGCACTGCGATTTTCCTGTAGCTCCAGTGTGATTGGTCATATGACGAGTACAGTGGCGTTCTCCAGCTTTTGGAGACCTTAATGTTCTGACTACTGTAGTGATGTATTACAGGTATTGCCACTCATGAGTGCAAGTCCATTGTGTGAAATGACATAAGTTTCCAGTTAATGACAAAACATCATGCACAGACAACCAAACTGTTATTTTCCTCAGATTAGCACCAAAGTCTTGTTCCAGAGGGTATTGTCTCAATGTCTCTGTTGAAAGCTGTCGGAGGTAATTCCAATTTCATTGGAGAAGAGACGTCGTCGTTTCTCCATAGCAATCGAAAGGGAGGTTACTGCTTATAGAAAAGTTCAACGATGAAGTTCCCAACAGTAGAGAAACGCATTAAAACATCAAGCATAAATTGAAGCACAGTGCAGCTTAAAGCACTCGCCAACATCCGATCAAACCACAATCATATCAAGCTGTTTCATCTCCCAGTACTGAATTACATCAAGCAGACATTTGGCAGCGGTACAAAACCGACAGGGCCCTTCTGATATGATCTATGCTGACAACAGAAGGTAAAACTAGTCTCTGTTTTTCTCTCTGTTTTGCTCTCTGTCTTTCTTTTCTCACATATTTTAGTTTCTCCTTTGACAAGGTGTAATGCTTCTCAATCAGAGGCGCACGCGCACACGCACGCACACGGACGTCCTCAGACATCACTGGTCAGAGGAAGAACAGAGGAGAGTCAGCTGTGATCAGGGACGCAGTTTGACAGACACACGTTCAAACGTGCAGAACACGTTTTCAGCAGCGTAAGGGGCAGCAGGTATATTAAAGACAGAGTAAGTCATTTCTGTGTGTTTGGGATGGAGAGCGAGAGCAGCCGCTGGGGGGGGGGGTTCTCAAGAACAAGTGCAGCCTAGGGCATGATAATAGAAACCGTTTCTCTAGAGGAAAATCTAGATAGAAGAGCCTGGATTTCAGACTATTAGGATGACAGTGAATTTGTCTTTCCCCCTCCCTCTCTCTCCTTCTCTCTCTTTCTCTCTCGAAAGTTAGAAAGCAAACATTATGTCAGAATTGAACCCAGGTCTCCTTGTATGTTGAAGTAAAACCAGAAAGTCCCGGTCATTTATTAATGAAACATTTCAAACATTTTGTGGATTTGTTTTGTGGTTTCTAGTTGTGCGTTTTGTTTCTTTCTCTATAATTGGTCTGTGATTGTGGCAAAGGGGAAATGGGCCTGATTATTTGTTTATTAATTAGCATTTAGCACGAAGTTTAGCGCAGAAACATTGTGAGGGGATTTGGCACGAAGCTAATCCAGACTTCTCATTAGTTCACTGAAGTCTAGAGGTGTTTTAATCCAGTGCGGGTAATGTTAGCAATATTATTGTATGCTAATACACAAAACCTGTTTTTAACAAAAGAAGAATTCCTGACAGACATTTTTACCTGAAATTGAAGTAAACAGGGTTCCTGCTTACCGAAAGCAAAACTCAAAACCAGCTGAACTGATTTAACTTATGGCCATCTTGAATGACCATATAAAACCACCACATTATCAGGGTAGGGTAGGGTAGGTACCACATTATTTAGGCTGGTCTGCTGTTCCTGCACCAATTACCAGACCATTTAAAACCAATTAAGAATGTTATTCCAGCATGACCCAGTAGCTGTTTGGACCATGGAAGCTGCTTTTTAGTTGGTCCAGGCTGGTCATTAGCTGGCTGACTAGCTACTGTGTTACTACGTAAACCAGATTTCTGATTTAAGATGGATTCTGCAGCAGTGTTTGTAACATTTTCAGTGTTTTCTGGGTATAGTCATCATCAGAGACAACAAGACAAGAAAGAATAAGGGCAGAATTAATGCCATTTTGGAGATATTTGGCGTTCTGCAGGAAACACCGTAAAACAGCCATCACTGTTGTTCTATTAGCATCACGCACGCACACACCTGTAGCCACGCACGCATCTCATTGAGCCCTAACCTCAGTGCATTGTTCTGTTCTCTGTGTGAACTTCTAAAGAGCCTCCATGTGTTTTCATTCTCAGTGCTGACGATGTTAAAACCCATTAGAGAGTCTTTGCCCTCAAAACACTTCAGGCAACAGGTACTGATTAAAATTGCACTGCTTTTAAGAGGGGCCATCTACAGATAGCTTATCAGGTTTATGAGCAGTAGACCCCCTGCTGGAACGGAAGCGCGTGAATACAGATGACTCCTGGCATTCCTCTGGAATGCTGCGCTATCCCACGCGAGTTGCCGAAGCGTTTTGCCTGAACGTATTTGTCTTTTGTCTGCAAAATAAATAGAAAAAAAGACTTTTTAAGTCATACGAGAGTCGATTACAGGAGAAAAACATTTTTCCATGGGACCCTGAGTACTGTAAATCCAAAAACGCTTTAAGGATGATTAGTACACTTTTTATTGACACTGTGAATTTGTACAGAGGCAGCGCTTTGACACTACAAATCAACAAAATGGCGGTTACCGACTCACTTACGACTACTTTTCTAAATACTCGTTAGCAGAAATATATGTATATGGTTTAACCATGGTACATGGTTTAAATCGAACCATGTACCATGTTTTAAACTAAAATAGTGTATTTTAGTCAATGTACTTTGAAGAAGGTATGGAAGGTGTCCTCAAGTTTGTAATGAGTGAAACGAATAGGTCCATCTTACCCTTTTACATCGAAATGTCTTGATGGATATTTGCACCATAAGATGAGTCCACTGTTAAATGGCTTCATATTCCTCCATTGCAATAAACCTTCAAGCACAGCCTTATATTCTAATGACTCCCACGAGATGGTCGCCCATGCCATTATAGATTTCTCATTATGTATAACAGTTGGCAAAGGCCATCGTGGGTTGCAGGTATCGTTTGGCTTTCTCCAAATGTAAATGTACCCACGTGTGAAGCAGGGTATAAGATGACTCATCGGGAAAATCATGCTTTCTACTGTTGCTCAGGGGATCTGGTTTCCAGGTTTGACAGGAACAGGATGTACGTTTTTGTTGAAACGGGTTCAAAGAAATGCTGAATGAATGCCGGTATTATTTTTGAAGCTTTTGTTTTTGCCAGCTGTCAAATGTCCATTTCTTCTTGGGTGAGCTCGTTTGTTAGATGAATATTTGCCACGTTCTGTAGACAGTAGATGTTTGGCACTTTCTAGTATTTGATCTGTTTGGAACTCCGTCTTAACATTTGCCTAATGTTACTTTTCCAAAAAAACTGAAAAATATTATCGGCGTTTGGTACATATGTGGAGTTTTAAAAGCTTTGTAATTTTTTTCACATAATACTGTAGGATTCTTTAAAAACAAACACAACAATTTTGAGAATTCGAGTGATTTTACTTTATAGTAGTTGTGATTTAGTTAGTATTTAGTATTAAGTTCAGTTTCTTCATGTTGTGTTCATTAGTTTGCTGACTGAGCAATATAGAAACTTCATTCACTGTACAACATCTGCAGGGAATAAAAAATAACAGGAAATTAAGATAGTTTTCGAGTTTGTACCTTCACTCGGGTAGCTATAGGAACAGACTGTTAAATCATAATGATATTTCACATTTCCTAATCCGGTCTCTTGATATGGACTTGTATTTGCACAGGGCTTCTATGGCTGTGATTCTACTGGTTTTATTTTGCTCATGAGTAATAGACTGGAGAGATCATTTGTCATTATAATCACTTGTGAGCCTTCTTTCACTGTCTAGAGACCCCGAGTTCAGCTGTGCTTTCACTCTGCTGCTGAAGTGATGAATTTTTCTCTCTCCTTCTCTGTCATCGCTTTCATTTTGCATCTCTTTCTGTCTCTCTCTCTCTCTTTCCCTATTTGTGATCTCTTCTGACTTCCGGCTTGACATTTGGATTTTAAAGGAAAGTTCACCCAAAAATAAAAATTGTTGTTTACTCACCGTCGTGCTGTTCCAAGCTTAAATGCCATTTTTCTGTTATGAATTTTATTTTGTATAATGGAAGTAAATGAGAATTGTGGCTGTCAAGCTCCAGAATATCAAAAAGGGCTATAAAACACTCCTAAAATTATGCAATATGACGTGTTGTTTTGTAGATCTTCTGAATCCACAGGGTTGACTAGAATAAAACAAAATTCATTACTGACTGAAAATGAATGTCGCTTGTAATGTGTTAAAAAAAAATCACGCTACGAATCAAAATAATTAATCTTGTGTTCTATGGAAGAGAGTCGTGGATTCTGGAGCTATATAAGGGACAGCGAATAATGACTGTGTGAGCTTCTCTTTAAAAAGCATTGAGGAACAGAGTGACTGGGTCACTTCATGTATTGTGAAGGAGACGATCCATCAGACAAGAGACGGCTATGATGAGCTATGGTGGAATATAAATAGCAGAAGAGACCCGTGGAAAGGCTCTGATGAGGCGGCGCTCTGGAGGGCACCTACAAGTGTCTCGTGAAACTGATCACAGTGTTTTTCTGAAAAGTTAAGAAGTTAAGTTAATTCGGTCTGAATGCAATGATAGAATGTTCATGTGCTTGCCTGTCAAACCATGCATTTGCATACCTAGGTGCAGTTTTGGAGGCATGGCTTTGGGAGGGAGGTTGGAGTCTTATGCTTTTTAAGCTTGCTATTGCTATCCTCTCTGAAATTGCTTATCATTAAAGTTCACGTACTTGAAGCTTATTGGTCAAAGGTGTAATTTCCGCTTAGAGCTTGCATATGTTGGAAAACAAGGACTGGATTACACTTTACACCTGGTGCCAAAATAAACATCATAATTATCATATTTATATCCATTTACCAAAATCCCATCGAGTGTAATTGTCAGTGGAATAAACATTACAGAAATGAGTGTGGTCACGGTATGATCCGTTCTTTTGCATGCTACAGTATGAGGGATATTCAGTGTGGATGTACATCTATAGTCTGCCAAGTTGCAATATTTTGGCACAGGTCTGCAGCATCCACTGACCTTGGGTACCACAGATATTTCATAAACATCACACCTATATAATATCTCTGCATTTTCTCACCCACCTCCCAGAAATTCATAAACATGCGTGTGTCGCATATGGCACTTTACCACAGGAGACGCTGTGTAGATCTGGCTTCAGGCCATCACAGCTGAAAAGAGAATAATGCACAGGAATTGATATCTCTCCGGTTTGCTTGTCTTTTACACACACAGAGCAAACCCTTCCATTACTTTATGTTAGGCAGAGAGAAAACCAGAGGAACACTGAAGATTAAATCATAGATTATATTATGGTCGTTATCACAGATTACCGTTTGTTTGTTTTTCACTTGTTTGTTTTTTTTGTAGCTGGAAGAATATTCAGTCTATAGACTGGCATACAATGTAAATCTTCACTTGTTTTATGCGGTTTTATTTATCATGTACAGTAGCGTGACATCATTCCTATTTTTGCTTACAGTACAGCACATCGTCTTTCAATTTTTTTCTTTCCAGTAACAGAGTTTTTCCTGAGATTTGTTGTGTTGATACATATGTCATGAGGGAGTTGTACTTTCTTTAGTTTCCTCTTCGCTCTGCCAAAACATGCCAGTGCCAAGAAAACCATTAGCTTGACAGTGTCCCCCAAAATGTGTATTAATATACATCCATTCCCTCTTCCTCAGATACTCTCCAGAGGAGTTCTACAGTAAGTCTTTCTCAGTGGCGGGCTCTGGCACATCACAAGCTATGGCTTTTCTGTATGACTGTTCACGTAGCTCAATTGGTAGCGCATTGCGTTAGCAGCAGTGCAAAGGTTGTGCGTTCGAATCCGAGTGAGCACAAATACTAATAAACTGCGTATCTTGAATGTACTGTCACTTTGGATAAAAGCGTCTGCCAGATGCCTAAATGTAAGTGTGTGTGGGAGGAGTGAAAGGGGTGATGGGAAAAAATACACAAATATTGGATCTCTGCATTAGCAAAGCAAACTAGCAAACTTTTGTTTGTGATGCACCTGCGGCTTTATCCAGAGAACCACCTGAATTTTGAGAGCCAATATTTGTTGGCTGAAAATGCCACGAAATGTCATTTTTGATTTTCAGCCAAACATCTGAAAATATGAATAGAAACCATTTTAACTGATTAACAGACGGTACTACTGCAAGAGATCTGATAACAGAAAGTTTGGCATGAAGGAAAAGCAGCGTGCATGTAAAATGATCCATGTTTAATCTTATGTAAGTGTCAAGTGTCAGTCAGTCTGATGCGATTCACTGTTGCCGGTGGATTTGTGATTCAGTAAGTTCTTACAGGGGATTGTGGGATGCGATGATGGAGCAGGACCATGGGATGGAAAGACTGCAGGCACATTCATCTGAAGACAGAATGAAATGAACAGGTGGGGTAGCAGCAGTGTGAGATATGCAGGATGGAGAAGTGATTTATGCCACTTGATTTCTTAAAGAGACATGAATCCTGTTCTATGCATAAATTATTTGAGGATATGAGTTAAAACCAGAATAAAATAATATAGCTGTTCTCTTCCACACGTGAAAAACATGTGACCATGTGTTTCCCATGTGATTCTGTGAGTTTTTCATGCGCATTTACATGTGGATTCACACGAAAATGTTCCAAAATTAAACATTTCACGTTATCGCGGGTCTTTGCACGTGTAAAATTCATGTCTCTTCTATAAGTTGTTCATACTGTATGTTTAAATAATGTTAAAAACATTTTGCATACCTTTAATATATACCTTTGAGGGTTGATGCTACTTCCTTAAAGCCGAAGTGTGTATTATATAAAAAAAAACTTTTTCTGTTCCAAGATAAATTTGTAGAGACAAAGATTCGTAGTTTGATTCCGCTGAAACGTGTAAACACTGAGGCACTATCAAACATCTGCTCTGTTTATCTGATGGTCCTGACCAGCTCAACACAACGTTTGTTTACCGACGAGTAATAAACTGCTGGTGCTCTCCGAAGCAGACTTTGGGTTGTGGTGCCAAACTTGTGCAACGAACAGAAGGGTGAAGAGGAAACACTGGCTGTGGCTGTTTGAGATCTTTATGAGCGGAGCACAAAAAAAACACAGTCCAATCAAAAAACAGCAGGCGTTAATATCAGAGCACATTAAATGCATGATGTTTTATAGCATCTGAGAGGCCCTTGAAGTCATAATGTGATCCACCCAAAATAACACTGACTAGATATCAATCAAACATTTAAAGTCTTCTAAATGACCAGTGCTTTTCCCCATTTTAATGCAGTGCTAATCTAATTAAGGAGCCTGTGTTGGCAGTAGAGATTAGGTTTTTTTATGAGAAGTGTTCATTACAGGGGTCTGAGGGGTGGCCCCGGTTCTGCAGGGGCCTGCCAAAGGCGTTTGATCCCTTTTATCCCATCACACAGTTGGACAAGACTGCACTCGGATCCTCTTCTCCACCAGGGCCTGGCCTAATCTCTCCAGCCCCTTTTAAAACGGGCTTAGCTCATTATGCGTGAGGAAAGCCCCTGCCCTGCAAACAGACTGCCGCTGGGGTTAAGCCTGTGTGCCAGTTTCCTTTTGGACCGGGGAAGGAAAGATGTTTAAGCCCCATCGACGCCCAGCATCGCAGCGTCGTCTTCTGTCTTTCTGGTTGCTTCCTCTGCCGCCCCATACTGGGCACTTCCTTAGTTCATTTTAATCCCAGCGGGCTGCATCGCACAGCCAACACCACACAGTGACTATAACACAACAGCTCAGCACCCAGCCTGGACGGGTATTCATTTGTCTAAAATCACTTTAATACGTCTGTGCGTTTACGGTTTAATCAATTCTTTTGGGCTAATTACTGTGGAAGTTATTGCGATCATTTAAAGCAGCTCGGTGCTTTTAAAATGTCAGCAGTACGGAATACACATAATGACACGAAGCAGAATATTATTGTGTTATTTCAGTATTGATTTATCATCTCTCGCGTTTGTTTGTTGACTTAGATGCGCCAGTGTTGTACAGTGACATTTATAGCAGCTGTTTGGAGCGCATCGCCTGCAGGTAAAGACACAATGCGTTTATTTAGTAGAGCATTACAGATATGTCTTGCATTTTTCATAGTTTCGTAAATGAATCTAATGAAGGCACTTCAGAATGGGCTTGTACCAGCGTAATTGCTGACCTAATTTATAGAACCATGATGGATAATTATGCTTGTATAAGAGGCCTGTTTTGTTGTTAAGATTTTCATAGATACGGATCCGGAAACTATTACTGATGTGTTGACATGTAAACACAAGCACCCGCATGTACCAAACGTGCCCCCTCCAGGAACTGCACACAAAAATCTGTCATGTTGACAGGTTACATGTGTAATACACGCTAGGAAAAGGTCAGATCTGAAGCTATCTAATAGCACGATCTCGCGCACGCGCTTTCCCATCGCGAGCGAAACCAGGCGTCCCTCTTTTAACACTGGTGCTCTGTTGCTTGGTTACAGTGCAAGTCAGAAGAGATGGATTATGTGAGCGTCTTTTCTGACTCTTATATTGATCACGTCTCAAGCTCTTGATCAATCAGCTCTTTGATATCGTATTGCAACAGTCTTAAGTCTGCCACGTTCACCCAGATCTATATCAGAGAGATGCATCAAATAGCTCTCTTCCCTTCCTCCGGCATCCGCAGATGTGTCTGTCTTTTCGAGATGTAATGAATGCATTGATCATATTGCTTGTGTTTCCTTTTGGAGTTTGGCCTAAGAATTACTGCTGTTCTGATGCCCTGGAACTGCTGCACTGTAAACATGATGTTTAGTATGGGACTGCAGGTTATTCTTATGAGCTTCCCCCTTATTCTCCTGTTTAGACATTCAATTTTCTTTTATTGCCTCTAAGGATTAGCTAAGTATGTACGTAAAAGACTGTAAACTAATTGCAAGCGTGCAGGTTAGTACGTTTTTATAGTATATGCATCAAACCGCCTCGTGCTACATGTCGAAGAAGAATAAAACACACAGATTTAATTGTTCTAATGGCCTGGGTGTTATTGTAAAATCTGTTGCAATGTGGACACATAATACACAGAAAGATGGTCTTTTTATCATCTCCTTTTTGTGTTTTTTAATAGCTGTGTTTATTTTATGATGATATACTGTAAGGAAACTGGTTCCTTTAGAGTTCCTTCACACCTTTCCGTTGAAACGACAACGACATTGTTCGTAGTCGTATAAAGTGCTCGTCTCAAACTGCATAAATGAGGAATAAATTCTTAACTCTGACTGAAAATGTGCTACATCGGCGCTCGTTTAAAGCTATCGAATAAATAAGTGACAGTAACCCAGTCGCCTTGTGCAATGAAATACAAGCGTTTAAGGTCAAATTAAAACAACCCCAGGGAGTTCACTGTTGGTTTTTGGATATTAGTTGCATATCAGTCTTTATTACTTTTTTTACACATGTACACTTATATAACACACCAGCAGACTTCCTGCATTAAGACAGAGTCCTGCAGTCTCATATTTCATCATTAATGTGTGGGCAGTAAAATTTGCAAGCCAATAATCTGCTCGCTTACCACAGAAGCAGCATTGCACAAAATAATTTTTGGAAGTTGTACAGGATTCGTAGAGATCTCATCGCTGTCCGCATGTCCCAAATGGGCAGATTTTGATCCCAGGTGCCCAAATTACCACAGAGATGCTGTAAAATCATACAGGTGCTTTAGTTTGACTAATGAAACTGTTAATTGGAAGTCTCGCTGAAAACGGCTTGTGCAAGTTCAATAAGTTGGACCGAGAGAGATATTTTTGAAAAGATCATTTCTAAAAAGTGGGCTGAGAGCCAGAATCCCTCTGGAATCTATTCTGGAAATTATCTTCAGCTTGCTTGAAACTTATCTTATGGGGCTTTGAGAGTCCTGTCAGTTTGAATAATCTCCGGTTCTTCTGTGATAATTCCATTCGCTTTAATGGCTTTCTGGCTGTGGTGTGTGGCTAGGTAATGTTTCTTTGACTCTGTCAGCTTCTGTTGACAACACAGCTGTCTCTCTCTTGACAGGAAGACAAGGCAAAACTTTGTTGTGGAGGTAGTGGCAGCTGGGGACTGATGGCCTCTTTGTTTAATATATATTTTTTACTTGTCTCCTATAATGGCAGTGTCACAGAATCCTTATAATAGTCTGTGAAATTGTCCGTTTACAATCTTTTTGGCAAACCAAAAACGACATGTTCTAGCAAATGGATGATTTTTTTAATCATTTTTTTCTTGCTAAATATGGTGCATTGTGACTATAGTGACAATATACGTAAGACTTTGTTTTGAGGTGTGGGTGTGTTTTATATATATGTGTGTGTGTGTGTGTGTGTGTGTGTAATATGTAGTTTTGAGGACTTCTTTGTTCCTTCTGTTAGACGTGTGTCCTCTATCTCTTTTTCTCTTTCATCCTGACTTCCTCCTGTTCTTTGAGGACATGAGAGGAAGGGAAGCCTCTTCCATTTTTAGCTGTTATATATGTAATGTCTCTAGAGGTTTTTGGGTAACTAATATCTCTCAATATCAAACTTCTGTAGAGTGGGATCTGAAATGATGTAAAACATGTGACACGTCTGTACTGGCCTTGAGCAATTTCATTTCAAGCGGCTCATTTTATCCTTGTCTGTTTCTCCACCTCCTTCCGCATAATAACCACATCATCGCCGCCCAACACTTGCCGTCACCTGTTTAATGCCGTTCAAAGCATGTGTTTGTTAACCTGTTAATATTTTTATGCACATTTTTGATTAGCATACCAAACTAATTTACACAATAAACAGCTTTTCTGTAGCTCAGTGGTTAGCGCATGCCATTAACAACGCAGTGCAAGGTCATGGGTTCGATCCCAGGGGTCGCACATACTCAGAAACTATGTATAGTATAATGCAATGTAAGTGGCTTTGGCTAAAAGCCTCTGCCAAATGCGTAAATGTAAATGTGTGAATGTAATTTTAGGCTAAATCATGTTAAGCATAAAGCACAATGTAAATGTTGTGTTTGTACTTTCTGATTGCGTCAATGCATTTTACATGTTGATATCGCATGGTGCAACAACAATGAACTCATTTTCCACTGGTATGACTAGTGGTGAGACTCTTATAGTCCTTTATCTGATAAGCGAACAACTAAAATTGACTTCTTCGCCCTGCTCCTCGTGTTTAAACAGACCAGGAGGAGAATTGCGTGTTAAGGGGTGCAGCTGATGGTAAAAGTAAAAGCAGCTCATCTCAGGAGCGAGGATGCATGTGGCCGTCGCAGCCGTCTAGAGTGATGTATGATGGGAGATGAGAATTACATTGGTGGCACATCCTGCCGATTGCATAACAGTGACATCACACTGGAGCACATAAGTTGTGTTGGCCTCTTTTTAGCTTCTTGGGAGGTCAAATGTGTCTCAAAGCTCACAAGTACACGGTGAATGTTTGTTGTGGAACCACTGGTTTAACATTATTGTGTTAGGTTAAGCATTAGTTTGCACACACCTGTCTTGTGTATGAGTTCTATGAGGTCATTTTACTATTTAAGCTTCCACCTAGTTAGCTTCTACCAATAGTTAGTTTTCGTAGTCCGTATGTGGGGCGAACATTTTGTTTCTTTACCTGTTATCTGTTATTATATATAAATATATATATATATATATAAAGCTGAACATAAACATAATATCTAACATTATTTATATTTCATNTGTGTAACCACTGGTTTAACTGTTTTGTGTTAGGTTAAGCATTAGTTTGCACACACCTGTCCTGTGTATGAGTTCTATGAGGTCATTTTACTATTTAAGCTTCCACCTAGTTAGCTTCTACCAATAGTTAGTTTTCGTAGTCCGTATGTGGGGTGAACATTTTGTTTCTTTACCTGTTATCTGTTATTTTATATATAAATATATATATATAAAGCTGAACATAAACATAATATCTAACATTGTTTATATTTCATAAAGTCAAGACATGCTGTTATTTATATGCTTTTATCAATGTATATTGTATATATATAAGCTATAATTATATATTATATAATGTGATGTTATATATGTATTACAGTAACATTATGATGTTATAGAGATTTATACTGTAAGTGCATTTAATTGTCACAATGCATTTTTGGGAGTTAAATATAACTGCGCGCGGTTACAGTAACTGTGAGACAAATTGTGTTAACATAATGATGCACAATGAACAAAGGGTAGAGATCTTCAATCAATCATTGTGTCACGCGAGATTAAGTATTTAGATTTTATGCAAATGAGCAGATATTTCTTATATCAGTCACATTAGAGCAACCCATTAATTATTCAGTAGATTCATGCATACATATGAGCAGTTAGGATTCGGTATGGGCTGAGCGTTCTCAAAGCAGCACACAACAAAACAATCAATCATGAAACGTACATTTCCAGAAAGACAGATGCATTAGCCCATCAACATGTGCTGAAATGTATAATGATCACAATTACATGCCGTATTAAGGAAGCTTCTTTGGTTGCATGTACTGTATGATACATACAAATAAATATCAAATGTGTTCTGACTGGCTGTGATTGTGTTAATTGTGTTAATTGAAGTGTAAATACAAAAACAAGTGTCCTTGTTTTGCACGTGACAGTCTTGTCTCGGAGTGGCCCATGATGGTTTTAGAAGCAGATCTGTTTTAAGGCACATTTAAATTACAGTAAGCTTTCTTGAACATGTTGAGCGGCACCACCAGTCTTACTTAGCTGTCAAATTCCCTCGTGACCTCTCGAACGCCCTGCTGTGTGTAAAATTGCCATCTTGCCCTTGTGTCGTAATCAATATTAAGGCTAATGTGTTGACTTGTTTTCCCGAGCAGCTCTCAGTCTACACAGAGGTCTATATTTCCCCTGGCACTCGTTCACTTAAGATATTACACACTTGAATGACAACCAGCGCACAGCGGCGAGCTTTCTTCCACCGTCCTGCACATGAGAATCCATGTCTATTTATATTTATGAATGCACATAAACAGGAGCACTTTTCATGCTGTCTGAAGCAAGTTTAATTCATTTTAGGTCACGGGGGCCTGTACTTCGTTCGCGTGATGAGGGGAGGGTGGGTTAAAGCCGCAATCTGTAACTTTTTGGGGTTTAAAAATGAAAAATCGGTTATCGTGCAAGTATATAACAGATGAGTGTTCAGCACAGCACGATCTCCTCAGCTCGCCCTAGTAGGAAATGAAGGTAGAGATAAGACACGTCACTGTGCTTTACTGCTGGGCATCTGCGTCCCGGCTCAGCATGCGCTTTATGTACTGCGCAAAGCCTGCGGACAGACCGCTCACGGCTTGATCCTCATTATGGCTGTAACCTGTCACGCTTTCCAACTGCATAATCCATTGTCTCTGTGTCTTCAGTATACACTATATACTGTCTTGAAGTAGCGCACGTCTTTGATCGTTTATGCACGTCAGACTAACATGAAGCACTCTGTATGAAACAGGTGTAGATCTTATATACATGCCGTCTCTGTGTACTGTAAAATTCTCTTTCAAGGTACTGACCCCATAAACCCATGGTATTCCGATGAAGAAGGGCTCGTGCTGGTTCTCTTTTTGACTTCCCAAAGTGCATACCCTTTAGGGTACTAACAAAGGCGTACTAACCAATACTAGTTGGCTTATCTAGTGCTGTTCTAAGCAATGTGGTATTTTACCAGATGTGTACAGCTCTTAAAAGTGCAATAAGCAATTTCCGCTCATACTTAAAATTGTCAAACAAACACAACCCTTCCATTCTTTGCTCCGCCCTCAAAAATAGCGAACATGTTGTACAGGGATTAACAGCTGGTGCACACGCCCCCTGTTGTTGATTGGCTATGAGAACGTTATGGTGTTGTGGGGAAAGGTCCGATCCACTTTGTTTTTCTCAGACATGCCTCAAACACATTTACTGCATCTTTAATAAAAATTC
>JAZGTI010003947.1:0-29603 GCA_036877585.1 Botia kubotai
CACAACTTCGCTTGGCTGTTTGTAAATAGTGAAATCCGGTGGCGGGCTTTAGTAATCAGATTGCAGTCAATCGGATTGCAGCGTCTCCGTTCGTGGACCAATCAGAAACGGAGGAGTCAAATTTTAGTATGTTTCAACGATTCATTCTCAACGGTTCTCGAATCATCTATACGCTGAATTTAGAAACGTTGTTATAACACCTTTATTTTCGGACATACCTGAAATGCTAAAGACCAGTGACAACGAGTGGGCTACTGTTAGTTAGGCACAGTATTTATTTATTTAATAATATAATGCTTTTAAAGGCGGCGACTTTACCCCTCCCACCTGTCGTCTTATTTTCGCGGGCTGTGCGTATACTTTAGGTAAAGGTAAAGACGCTCCGTTAGTTTCTCGATCAAACTGGATAGATGTTAAGCCATTTAAAGTTATTTTGGTCCCTCATCATTTATCCGAAGAACCGATGGAAGGTTAGTTATGGTTCCACTTAAGTTATGTCTTAAGTTATGTTTAAAACACATGTCATGAAGCTATTCATTTTGTTGCATTTTTAGCACACACTGTTGATTTTTAACTGATGCTCACCACCTGTTGAATACTGAATTACTGAAGTGAAACTTTCCTAGCTAAAAGTATAATATTTCCTAGTAAAAAGTAATATCTTAATGTTAATTATAAACGAATTTAGACGTGAATAAATTTGTGTACGATTACAATAGTTGATTCTGATTAGAAAATTGAAAGACCAATGGAAATGCAGGTTGAGCTTTAAAATGACACGTTTCTTTGTATTGACAGGCTAATGCGTTTGTTTTGTAATCACATATAATGTGGATTTGGATTACATGTATTTTAATAGATATTTTAATAGATAATATTCTCTTGGTCTTCTCTTTGTCACCACCCAATGGTGAGTATGCAAACTTACAGGGTGCTGTGTCTGCTTCATTATACTCTGTAATAATATAAAGAGTAATCTCGTTGTTTTATCAATTACAGCTGTTTAGTGCCGACTACTTACAAAATACAATTAATTGAATTATTGTATTAAGGTATACAATTTTGTATAATACAGCTAATCCGAATGGTTTCCTACATCTAATACAGAGGAAAACAACAATTTAGGTTGTTTCCAGTTACAAATCCCAGTGTTTTTTTATTTGTGTAATTCTGAAGGCGTTCTTACTCATATCTACTGTGTTTAAGATCATGTTAATAATGGAAGACACCAGCCGCAAAGATACCATAACTGTTAAACCCATTCATACTGGTGGCACAGGAGAACTGTACGTGGCAGAAGGCAGTAAAAGTGAGGTGTACTGCATTATTTGATAGGATTATTTGGCATGAGCAAAAACAGCGAGGTCAGAATCAGGTCATTGCATGCAATAATCTCAGTTACAGGCGCCATCAGTACAGAAAATGTGAGTGTTTGCAACTTACCTACAGTGTGTGAGTTGTGTGTGTGTGTGGTGCGTGGACGGCTGCAGTCTCCCCTGTGGGCTAATAGATTCGAGATGACATGTTCTCCGCTTCCATGCTGAATGTTCAGTGAACTTTCTGGCACAGAGGCTGCCGCTAAAGTGGGTTCAGCCAGAGGTTAATATAAACAAACAGCAGAAAATGGAGAGCCAGGGATTATTAAATGTTAGGATGACTGACAAATCCCTCATTGCCATTAGCCTCTGGCCTTCACCTATGCCCCTCTTTCCAAAAAATGGTACCGTGGCTTGACATTTTTTTCTTGAAAAGATGGCGTGTTTAGTGCCAGCCATTGGAGGCTGAGAATTTGTAATGTGTGGACACAATCGCTTGAGTCACTTATGAGACCGGAGAAAGGTTTTGCCGAAATGTCCCCCATGTATGCACATTTGCATGGGAAGTGTTGGGAGATGTTTATGACAGCTAAAGTGATCATTATTTAGAACATCATCCTGCTGTTTTTGTCATGTAACTATTGATCTAATTTTGTTTTAATATATTTATTAAGCATTCCTGTAATGGACTAATTCCTATTCAGATTCTGTGGTGACTTCACAGTTATTAGCAATCCAAACAGGAAATATGTAAACAAAACATTGCTAAAATTATTGCGCTTGTTAGATTTACTGTTATTAATTAATAAATGATGTGTTAAGATAAATATTATAAATGTGTGTGTGTGTGTGTGTGTATATGTATAAAATACCTTTGCAGTTATCTATTTCATATTACAGTAAGTCATGTGCAGTGCCCTCTTGTGGATATATTGTGAGTTGCAGTGAACATCTGTAATTCCAAATCCATCCATAACATCCAGTTTGCCCCCACTTCTATATACCACAGACTAATATCATCATTCACCAACATCACCATTTTCAGCCTGCATTAATAATGTAACCAGGGTTTGGCCTGCTATCGACAGCTTTGCAAACTTTAATAGGAGCTCCAGCAGTGCTTTGACAGATTTTCTATGGAACATGATTTTGCTCCACACACAGTTAAGAATATCCGCAGTGCTTCTTTGAAATTCCTGCTCATATGGAAAGAGTTAATTCAAGGATGTGAATTGTCCCTGTCCGAGAAGCTGAAATTTATCACTGCCAGCGCCGGCGTGCAAATTTTGTGATGTCGGCAGTGCATTGTTAACAGTGATTGTCATCTAATTAAATCGTGGCTCGTCACAAGAGATGCATTTTATGCTGAGATAAGCTTTGGGAGTCTACTCAAGCGTTCCCAAGATCAATAAAGATGTTCCCTTCTGGATTACGAATAGTGTGAGGGTTACATGGGGCAGAGGAATTAATTAGGAAAGAATTCTCCACCCCCCCAATAGACACACAAACACGCACACTTTCAGTTTAACTTTGGTAGTTGGGCAGTCGAGGTGGGAAAGGGTTATTTAAATGGTTTGATACCAGCTTTCACTCTATTTTAATGTGAATGTTTAAGAGAAAGCGTCAGGCAAGCTGTTATCTTATTCTCTCTCAGGCCAAATTAAAATGTGAAATTAAATTAAAAGTGCTGTTATGTGTCCTAGCACGGTGGGCTTGCTTCAGGACCCAGATTTCACATTGGTACAACAAGGATGTAAATTGTTTATCTTACAAAAGTAAACAGAAATGTCCAAACTGAAATTTAATCAAATTACCATGAACTGTACTGGCCTGACAATATTTAGAATGATTAACATGACAGACAGGCTAAATAGGAAAAGGGAGAATTTTATGCATAAAGAACAGCATCTGTATGACACATCTATTTTTATTAGCCATATTGCCATTATTACATTGCCAAAATAGAGTATTGTTTGGTTGAAACCAAAAAAAATGTTTATTTTGCTGTCCTCTTTGTGATTACACGGAAAGTGTAAAAAACGTGTGTATGTTCTTTTTGCAGTGTTATGTGGTGAGTTAAAATGATCAGAGTTGTAAGTAGTAGAGATGAGATTCAGGCTTGTTTGCTTTTGTGTATTTGTGCAGCTGTATCGATTGATTTAGTGCATCCAAGCAGCGAACGCTCCGTGCGCTCTAACCTGTGTAAGTAGTAAACATCAGTTTTAATGTTTTCAGTCTTATTGACTTGACACAAGCCGGGGTCTCACTTTAGATTCTTCTTGAAAGAGCACAGCTGGAGTCCCTATATCAAAACCAACAGTGCTTTTAGTCATTTAGTGCTGAATGCACTCAGCCAATCAAATCAAAGTATGAATGAACGTTGTAGTTAGATACAGACTGCCAAACGGAGGTCATGTTATTGTGTCTGTACGTGACTTGTTGTTGCAGTGATCAGAGAACAAACACGAATATCACCACCTTTGTTTGGAATTTTTTTTGTAGATGCCGGCGTGTTTGAATGCGATTTGTTTTTACGTTGAGCCTCAGGTGCACGGGGGTGTCATCCCTCCCATTGCTTAGACATGCATGTGTGGAGTGAGAGGTGAAGTTGCTAAAAGACAGATAGTTAATAGAGTGATTGCAGAATGGAGGTAGACATGCCTGTTTAATGCATTCATGTCCTAACCTTGCCATTCTTTCATCAGCCCCCACACAACCCACCCCAAACACACGCATTTTTCCATTGGCCTTGTGCAAATAGAACAAAGAGAACCTGTAGAAAAGTAGGAGAGGAAGAAAGCCACAACCGCAAAGCTAATGTTCTCATCTGTATAAGCCCAGGGAACTCTGAAGCGGCTTGAGGTTAAACCTTCCTTCACGCCTTGTTCCTATTTCACACTTTAATGGCATTTTAATGTGACTGTCACTCTCAGGTAAGGTTTACGGCATTCAGGTTTGGTTTTCAAAAGGACCAGAGGAGGGGAAGGACGTAAACCCAGCTAGCAGAAAATGTTCTCAGAATGTTGCCTAATGTTCTGTAAAAGTTCTCTCCCAGCTATCAAAAAAGTTCTTGCAGTAACATTAGTTGAACGTTTTCTTAACATTGTTACATATGAAAAAACTGGACTTTTTGAAATATAAATAATGTTTTTAGTGTTTTTGTAAAAAATGATCATTGTTTTTGAAACATTCGTACAACCTAAAATTGTTCGCTGGGAAGCTGCACGAGCCGCAGACGTCGGCTGCTCATTCAGTAGGCAGAACCCCAGCTCACCCATAAAAGGACAATCAGAGGAAATTTTGGAGCGATGGGTGGCTGGATTACTTTCCTGAGGGACAGAAGAGATTACTTCCTCATTTTATTTCAGTTTGGATACACGCTTGATTTGATGGGATCAGTAGGGATATACTTCAAGCTGTTGTCTTGTCTGAGCTATTGGGTGGTATGTATTTCGTGTGTAGCCTTGAATAATATCTTGCTAAGATAAACAAAAATCATACCCGCAACTTTAGAATAATATTAGAGCAAAGGAGGTGCAGTGCATTTTAATGCACAAAAATCTAGAAATATAATGCAGCCTCATTTGGCACCTGAGAACATATTTTGTCCTCTGAGAGGCAGAGCGCGCGCGCGTGTGTGTGTGTGTGTGTGTGTGCACGCCATCGTTTGAGGCAGATTCATTCAGGAGTTTCACATTAGCATGGAGGCCAGTGTGATTGCAGCTGTTATGAAATTCTGACAAAGAGGTAAATTCCACTGTCCCTCACCAATAATTGCTTTTTAACCGCCTGTCCTCCGTTTCCATGGAAACATAAAAATGCTGCACAGAATACACAAGAATTTCTGTTATTGCCTCAAATCTATCCATCAAAATTTTACACAAGATTCTGGAACATTTCAGGGGATAATAAGTGAAGTTGTACTAAAGGCTGAATTTGGATGGTCAAACACTGTTTCGTGGACTCAAATGTGAGAATGAAATGCAGTGATAGAGAATGTATTGGCATACCAGGAAAATAAAAGCTGCATTTATTATTTGCCTTTTTAAGTTTCCATGTACAACCTACACTCTCCGTTGGACAAAATGAGCATGTGTGAAAGCATTAAAATGTAACTCCTAGCTTTGAAAGGAAAAATGGGTGAAAAAACAGGAGGAAATGAGTTTATCCTTGGGGGTTCATTGGAAATCTGCTCAGGTGTCAACATTTTTAATGAATTTCTATAAATTCCAAATGAGTGAGAGATGTTATCAGCACTGGCTCTGGGAGGGATCTCCATTGCATAGTTAATTGAACAGCAAGCACAGTAATTAACAAAGTTATTCTCAATGCTACAGGGCATTTGGACCGAGCTGTTATGGATCTGAACAGAGCAATCAGCAATCAGCAGGAATTTTCATGTTTCAGTTGTTAGTTGCCTTGTGACCTTCCTGTGACCAAGTTTGTAAGCTAACTAAAGTTCCTTTGACCACACCAGAAATATATTAGATGTTTTTGATAAAACTAAATCACAATTTGTGTATTTTAGATGGAAAACATGTAAGCCACTTCTCATCTCTTTATAAAGTCAGGATAATATCTGGGTGTGCACATGCATAATATCTGTCTGCTAGCTTATTAGGGCTGAGTTATATCTTGATATCTTTCAGCCTTTTATGATTTACCTATATATCTCGATATTTATTATGTTCTCTGAAATGGCTTACCTGTGGAACCATTTTTGTGACCAGATTGCCACTGTTGTCGGGTAGATTCATAAGGTTTAATGCAAGATGTAAAATACAGTTACAACATAATTTTTTCTAATTCATTTAATTCATTCATATTAACTCTTTTATTTCTAGTATCACAATGTGTAGTGAGATTAGAAGTCATCAATTTGCCAGTTATGTGTGCATTCTTCCACAATATGTAATGCTGGTCCTTTGGGTCCCTTCAAACCCCTCTACAAATCCTGTTTTCCCTTCAGTGGATTGGTGGAATGGGAATAGGGAGGACTTGGCATGCCTGACTGGCCCCTGACCCTGGGGGTGACTGGCGTGTCTGGGTCATGTATGCTTCTGTAACCCACTTTTGCCCTAACAAGAGCCTGACAGCTGCCCTGCTCATGTCTCACACAAACATAACACGGTATTTGCAAAAACACTGTATATTGCACTTTTTAGTGCGCTTCTCATTTAGATGTTTACACAAATAATGAATCAGTGTAGATCTGGAAATAATGCAGGTCACTTTTGTACAAAATACCTCACTGATGAACGGCAGAGCTACTGTTGCCTTGGTATTTGCGTGACAACATCAACTCTGTGTGCCCCGGCTTTTGTTTACACGGAATAACAAAATAAGCAAAAATTGTTTGTTTTTTTGCACTCATCTTCGAAAAGCCACAATGTTTCCCAGCACAGCTTGCCCCACATTGCTTAATGTGTCTGTGACTGGAGTCGTCTGCCCTCAGTCCTACTATTTTTTTTGCTCGCCCTGTTCTCAGTTCTACGTCAGAGAAACACAGGCCAGTTTTGCTGCTATAATGGATGCGCCATGAATAGTGAAATGAAACAAAATAACCTTGTTTCACCTCATGTGTAATAGTAGCAACACTCTATTGTCTATCTATCTACAACTTAAAATCAATTGTGTTTGGACTCTGATTACTGTGGAATTTTGTGGGTTAGCAGCAAAACGGTTATGGGGTTCGATGCCCAAGGAACACGTACTGATATGTTTTGCAGGTCTCCCAAAATTTCAAAATCCCTGGTAGCCCTTCGGGCAGGCACATTTTTTAAATTTTGGTAGCCTGAAATGAATTTAAGTAGCCCAAATATAAAACATTATTTTGTATTTATTGTAGAATATTGTAAAGGAGACAAAACATTAATCAAAAAACATTTTCAAAACACAAATAACAACAGAGGAGAGTAATGACTGACAGAACAAGCATCAGTGATACACAGTTCACAGCGCGATCGCGAATTGAAAGTGAAAGTTGAAAGCGCATACAAACTCAATTTCAATACCCCACATATTGATAGTGACATAATTACCCCATCAAATTTGTGAGAGAATGCAAAAACATTGCAATATATTTTTCCTCCTTATAAGATAGCCCAACAGGCAGGTTGGAAATATATTTTGGTAGCCCGACTGGATGACACAATAGCCCCACGATGTCGGGCTAGCAATTTTGCGAGCCCTGTTTTGGATAAAAGCCTCTGCCAAATGCATAAGTGTAAATGTGTTAGGTTACAATACAGAACATATTTATTTTGTAATATTTATTGAAAAGGCACTATGTAAATTTTAACACATTGTCTCTCGATTAGGTATTCCAGATGCAGCATGCTTTAACAAAGAAATAAATTGGTAACAAAAATTTTTGTTGCGTACTAACCATTTCTGGTTTAGCATGAAAATGTGACATTTATTGTTTGCAGTCTGTAATATCTGTACTACTAGCAGTACCAAACAAAATTGTTAATTGTTTTGAGTGGCTGTATTATGAGAGGCATAACAATATTGGCTCAACCAGTAACACAAGTTTAAAATATGGTGTCAATGGCCAGTAGTTATAAATGCTACTAGACTCAGTTCTGGTACCAGATGAGAAGTGTGTCGAGGCGTCCGTTCATCAGAGGTGACAGCTGGGGCCTTGAGGCAGTGCTAAAGTGCTGCTGGCTATGGCCACTGAGAAGCCAGCACCTGCTCCTCTTTAGATAACCTCCTTCCAGGGTGGAGAAAGACATCATGATGCCTCCACTGACATCCCCTGACCCCATCTCCCCCAAACCCCTCCTCTTCTCACTTCTTACCAGACAGTCTCGCTGACTGGCCTCATCTACCCCGCCTGCTCTCTGGTCTCCAGATGCACCCTGGCCTGACCTAGAACACTGACTTGCACAACTGCCAACACTTTAAGAATCATCTTTCTACTCTTATCTCTCTACCACTTTCTCTCTCTCTCACTCTCTCTCTGACTCCCATTCTGTTTTACCCTCTCTCTCTTGCTCTCTCAGTCTGTCTCTGTCTTCTCTGTCTTCTTTCTTTCCTCAGAACATTCTGTACGATGCCCCTTTCTTTTTTAAGAACCCCATGAGATTACTAAACGGGTACAGTTTTTTGTGTTGATGTATTTTCACCAGAGCAGATTTTTAGGTGAACTCTCTTTAATATTACTTAGATGATTACATATCTCCTTCTATATGAGAAATGATTTTTGTTTCTCATACTTTGTGACTCATACTCAAATTAAAAGATCATGAAAAATGAAAATGTGTGTACATGTAGAAGCAATAATCTCAGAGAAATAAGACGGATCGTCCTGCCTCCTCTCTTGTAGAGGGTCTATTAGCTCATTGCCGCAGCGCACACTGTGTCATTTGAGTCTGTTACACTGGTAAACTGCCTCGTTACCCCTGTGCCTTGTTGTGCAGCTTGACCAATTACTTTTGATCTTAAGAGGACATGACATTTGTAGGCTTTGCACTCTGAAGTGACTGCACATGTTAAAAGATGCATCATGCCTTTTCCCTTGCAAATAATTCATGGTGCCAAGTTTCTCGGGGCATTGCTCTTTGAACCTAAAAGAACAGGGTTTAAATATAGGTCCTTGGAGTTGCTTGCGCTGGAGGGGTCTTTTTAGGACCACCTTGAACTGGACGGTAGAAACCCCTTTAAATGGTCTGATTGAACTGTAAGAGTCTTTTCACATCAAATTGTTTGCAATATGGATTTGCATAAGCTTGTCATCCTTGTGCGTACGTTTTGCGCAGTTGTGGTTTTATGAATCTTTAACAGTGCGTGTACAGCTGCCTGATCGGAGAGCTCTTTCTGACAGTCACCGATGCGGCTGCCTCGAACTTTTGAACCAGGACATGTTCTATGCAAAAAGATGTTCTATTCTGTGGGTGTCGTGTATCTGGACAATTCCCACAGCTTTTAGAGAGCAACATGAAATAAATTGATCTAATAATGCAATCAAAACGACTGTAAGAAATACATTTACTTGGCATTGATGCATGTTAGTTTACATTCTGGAGGCAGGATGTTTGTGTTTTGAAGCTTCAGCTCTGCTCTAATTTTTTTGCCGTATGGTTCTGCTGCCTTATGACTAAGACCCTCTGTCGTACTACCATGACTCAACATGCTTGACGCAACATGCTAACTTTGGATCGTAGCCCTTTATTATGTGCACGGTTGGGGGGGGGTTATGCCATAGATTTTGAAAAATTAGTTGACATTTTCCCAGCCACTCTATAAAAGAAAATAATATATTTAAATATTTAAATATATAAATATATTATATATTTAAATAGTGCATTAATAGCAGGGTCAGAAATGAAAGCACAGAGCAAATTGCCACCAAAAGGACTTAAAATATGGGTTAGAAAACATCCCTGTAATGAAATCACCCATTTTAAGTGTTTTTTTTTTTTATTTTTGGCCTGTTGAATTACAGGTTATAGCATCTGCAGACAATGTAGTGACCTGTAGTCAGATATTGTATTTGTGTATTTCTAATCCGAGAGGTGCTTTTGTGAAATGGGTAGCTAATGCTTTTTAAATCATCTCTAAAAGCAGAATATGAAGAAAACACTTTAAAAGAACTTTAAATCTAACATTTAAAAAAAAAACATCAAAATCAGTTGTGACAGACAGTAGAGAACTGTATTATTTTTAAAAAGAAAGCCATTGCTGAGATATTGCATTAATATATAGTATTAATAGTACATTCAGTTCAGCCTGTTTAGCTTGTGACTGCATGGTTCAGCTACCTCAACCAATAAGCCACAGGTGGAAAAATGAGCCAGTGTGTAGTTTTTTACGTGCACAGCATTATGAAGTATTTGTTGCTCTGATGGCTGATCCAGGTGAAATTGAATGGAAAAGACCACAAGGCGATGCAAATGGCTCTTTTGATCTGTCAACAGCCTGCAGATTTTGTTTCCTCTTTTCCCCGGTAACTGCTAATGGGTAATATGATGTATTACATGTCAGCTTGGCATTATTAGATATGCACTCAAAGACTCTCGTTCGTAAGGATTTTTTTCTTTTTTTTGCTTATTCAGCCATTTGAATTCTCGCCTTTCATATACAAAATTACTCTGATGGATTGATAGGAAAACATGTACTAACAGGAAAAGAGGGAGAGGCTGGCATGGTCGTTCATGCTGGCAACGCAGACCGTGGCATCTGTTGATCAAAAACTAGCACTGTTCTCATACAACGTGTGTGGTTGTATCAGGTATCTGCTTCTGTAGTACTGCAGAATCGTTTCCTATGCAGAAACAGGGCAATGTTTGATGTACAACATTTTGATGTGTGTATAATGTCCTAATGTCTCTATAATTATATTGATGATATAATGAATTATACATAGATAATTATACTGTATTTTGGCCTAGATAAGTGTCATTGTAACTTGTCAAATCTAAACTCCTGTAGGAGGAAACAAGTGCCCCCTGGTGGCAGTGAAATGAAAATGTATTTTGACTCTTCAAATTGGAGTCAAAGCTGCTAACACTGTTTGTCATGGACTGGGCACAAAATTACAAGTGTTTGTTGATATTCGACATTGTGTTACACAAAGTGTGTGAGCAGAGCATAAGCTACATCAGTGGTTTTATGCTATATCTAATCTGTCAAATAAATTAAATAAAAACAGATTTTTATGTTATGTTATGTCTATTCAATTGTATGTAAGGTGAACTGTAGACGAAACAGTGACAAAGTCAAAATCATGGGCACAAAGTCATGAGAGATCAGTTCACAGGCACAAACAAACAAATGAGGGATGTGAGTGCCAGATGGTTTGAGCATGCACGTGTGTATGTGGAGGTCATTGGAATGGAGAAAATGAGAGAGAGAGAGAGAGAGGGAGAGAGCATGACTCCCTAATTCCATCGGCAGAGCAGCACTCCCATAATGGGAAATTAATAACATGAGCATGATTTCAGATTAAACAGAGCAGTTAGGACCATTAGATCACTTTCATCGCTGGCATTAGGGCAGTGGTTCAGGGATTTTCTCCCAACACAAATCCTGCAAAGTAGGTCAGTGTCTATTGAGTATTAGCACCATGGCTGTGATCCTGTTGTTCTAGCTCCAGGACAAGGAATTAACCCTTGGGACAGCTGAGCAGGATAGGGCAGGGGTTGCTTGAAGGGTAAGTTGGGGGTTAGATGCAGGACACGACTGGATCAGCTCCTGGCAATGAGGATGTATGTAGTCAAATGTAACGCGCCCTACACCCTATGCTTTCTTTCTAATGCCCTTCTGTCCCTTTTGCATTTCCTTTGAGCTGAGCCAACCCACACTGCTGGAATCTTTTTAAATCTCCATCAGTACCTGTCAGCAGGCTCCTTTATTAGCCCCACTTGCAGGACCAAAGACAATCAACTGCTCTCGTACACGATCTTGTACTTAGATGCGATGGCTTACGTTAACACCGTTCTGCCTTTAAGTTGGCGAGCTGTGATTTACAGACACTGACGTCGGTTAAGCAATCTCACACCTCTGCAGCATTCTCCTTCTGGTGTGATCTGACGGTCTAATCCGGGACAAGATATTAGACTGCAAACGGTGGGAAATCTCACAGGAAATGCAGCTCTGAGGGGGGGAGATGTTCCTGTTGAGTTATGCATAGTTTAAGACGGACGCACACATGCGCCATGCCCGAGCCAAGTTATTTCCACCTGACTTGCCGAACCCTGGTAAGCTGGATCAAAGCAAGATGACGTACAAGTTTGTGTATGCATGTATGTAGAAGCTCAGATACTTCAGTGTGTACACTGGCTGTACGTGAGGGCTCAGATGACTTGACACAGATCTAGGGATGAAAAAGAGTAATCGGCACACATACCAGAAGAACCAATTACACTCAGTGTCTTTTAAAACTATATCCATGAGTTGTCATTGACAAAGATCATGAAGAGAGGTCAGGGCCCTCACAAATTTGTGGACCTTGTTTTGCTTGGGTAACTGTGGGCCCTGCAGGGGAACCGGGATGCTGGCAGCTCCAGTCAGATACCAGCGGAAATGAGCTAAGACTTTGGCTCTGTTATATTTTCACATGAAAAATGGTCTGTTTGTGGAGTACCAGGGTCAGTACCAAGGTTATTATAGTTTACTAAAACTATTAATTTCTGTTAACTGAATTTAAATAAAATATAGGCATACATATTTATTTAAACTAAAAGATACAAGCTTAAACTAAACAAAAATATCTTATACACCAGTATTAAAAATAAATGAACAATATAACAAAAGCACATAAGATTTAAAATTTTTACAAAAATTAACATGAAAACTAAAATTATAAAAGTGAAAGCTAATTTAGAATAAAACTACAATGAAACTGAAAAAATACAGTAAATAACTCAGTACACTGATAGTTAATGGTTGAAAGTTAAAGTAGATAGTTGTAGCTTGCATTCTTTTTTTGGGTGAAAAGTATGAAACAATCATGTTAAATGATTTTGGATTAGTTTTTCTGCACATTAATTTTCAATTTCGCATTGCAATATCTAACAGACCAGCAGACCAAGTGAATAGAGCAGTACTTCAAGGATATATCTTAGAATCTATCCTTGGGTGAATAGTAGCACCGTACAAAAAATGACATCATTATCAGTGTTATCAGGCTGGTTTGAATAGGATGGGAAGATGTATGCAAAATTGGGCCTAATGGAGCAGGTATAATAGATGGAGAAATTCCTATTAATGACACATCAATGACCTCTGGGCTGATTTCAGTAATGTCACTAGCTATGGAATGCAGTTTTCTGTGAGGGGGAGAAAAGGCTGAAGACTTCCACAGGGAGACTAAAGATCGACACATGTTAAAACAACAGAAGAAGAGAACAGCAGAAGGCAAAGGATAGTGAAGGCCATTGCACTGAAAGGCATTTGATAAAGGAGGTTTTGAAGAGTTGGAAGACTATTTGAAGATACAAGCCAGGATGCTGTAGCTGAGTCTGTTGTGTTTCACTCAAACCTAGGACAGACAGCATTCACTGTATGCTCTGTATGCTGTCATTAAAAGTGACAACATCTGCTTCATCTGATCTGATTCTGCTTTGTGATTCTCCCTTTCCCACCTCTTAAAGTGGCAGATCCTTCCAGATGTGCTAAAAGAGCTTACGGTACTGGATTTTAAATTCAACTTTATCAATGTCAATTGTCTTCCCCAAACTCTAATATATTATCTAATATAAATTTATATATTTGAGTTTCTGTAACTAACTAACTAACTGTGTATATAAAAAGGAAAAGGCAGCTGTTTTCCATTACACAGCAGTAACTACTCATTCACGCCTTTGTAAATTAACTGAGTAAATGGGATTACACTATTGCTTAATATTGTTTGCCAAACAATCTGCAAGATTGTTCAACACGTGATAGCTTACACGAAGACAGGACAGGGAGTAAAACTGGACTTAGATATTAGTTACTATAGCAACTTGAGTAGCAGAGTGTGTGTGTATGTGTGTGAGAGAGAGTGAGTGTGGAAGAGAGATATGTCACCTCGCAGTAGCACAATGACGCCAGCTGTGTGCATGATTGGCATCCCAATCTGTTTTGAGTGATGTGCCAGAGGAGAGGTAGGAATCCGGTGCGAATGACCTCTTTGACCTTCTCAAGGCCACATTTGACAAAGTTCTATCCACCATATTGGAGTCTTCCACAACAAACAGAGCTGCTCCTGTTCATTATATACTGGACAGCACTGCAGCCTCTGTGCTTTTTTTAGTAAAAAAAATACAGTTAAGAGTGCTCTCTATCACATTGTTTGGTTATATACATCACTACACTACTTTTAAGGTCAGTCGTTGTATTTTTTAACATACTTTATTAATAATTGTGTACCCTTCTAAAACAGCTGTGTGCATTGTTGTAAAAAACTGAATTTCAGACTCAAAACCAGTGTGTTTGTGAAGCTGCAGTGTTAGATGGCGAGGTTAAGTTTTCTGTGACCTCATGTCAGAGTGTCACTGTTGTTTACACTGTCATTATCGGCTCTTGCAATGGCAGTACACAGTTGCTTAAAAAGAATCACAGGTGAAGGTCAAGGCTATTACGAGAATACAGAAATCCAGATCAAGCGCTGAAGAAAGGAAGAGCAGAAAACAACAGGCTGGAGTGCCGATAGGGTATGCTTAGAGGAGTTATGAACAAGCTTGTGAGATATATGGAGTCACTCGTCAGAACGCTCGGGTCATTGGGTTTACAGCTGATAATATGTTGTGAGATGGTTCTGTAGCAAAGGTGGGGGCAGCAAGAGGTGAACGGCGAGCAAAATCCGTTGTTGTCTCATTAGTTCTCCAAAAACAGACGATGACACCAAATGGCAAAATATACTGTTTAAGACCAGTGCTGAAGGCTTGACTTGAGTTATTTTTCTGACTTGTATACTAGTCTGGCTGTATAAATACATAATTTGAATCTTTATCTTTTTTTTTACATTGATTGGTCAGGAAAGTCAGCCAGTGCTTTAGTTTGCAGTAGCAGGGGTTACAGTTCCTTGCACTCACTCTTTCTGGCTGCAGAGGGCACTGAAGACACATGGCACTGTTAAGAAAAGACAACCACTATTTAGAGAAGGCAAGGCATCCTAAAGCCATGATACATGTAGAAGTTGTCTGAACACACTTTAAGAATGGTGCATTGAAGGGCCATTAGAAGGTTCATTACAGTCTAAAAAGCTACTGTCAGCTCTTTTATAAAATATTTGTATTATAGCGTAAAATACTATAATATAAATACTATAAAATATAAAGTAATAATAAATATAAAAAAATAAAGTGTTTCTCTCCTTATTATATTATATACAATGTATATAAAAATGCTCTGGTGTAAATTATTTAACCATTCTTTATATTATATTTGTATATAACGCATATATACTGTGTGTGTGTGTGTGTGAGAGAGAAAAGAGCTGATTATATCCAAACAAAAATTATATCCAGTCGAAACTACTGGTAAAGTTACAGTTAAAGCTTAAAGTTAAAGGTTGACGTTGTTTTTGTCTTGTTTTTTTGAGACATTCTTTTGTAAAGCGTCTGCTTTCTTACCAAAGCCACTTCTTGTACTTGAGATTAAAGCACATATAAGCTGCCGCTAGAGCAGAGAAAAGGAAAAAGAGATATACAAAGAGAAACTGCCAGCATTTTAAGAACGGATCTCAAGAAGCTTAAATCCCTCTAAGCCTGAGCCCAAGCAATCTTTCAATCATGAACAGGCATTACAGGACACACAGTCATCTCACACACACACACACACACTGAGAATACAAAACGCATATAATTCAAAATGCATATATACACAGTCGCTCAATTACATACACATACAAACACACATTTTCTCATACACACTTTCCTATATTTGGTCACATACTGAATTGTCTTATGGTAGTCAAAGACAGGTGTAGAAAATAAAATCCTTCTCGATGCTGTTGCTTGTTTGAGCCTCTGTACCATCCCGCATGTAGTATTTGGCATTATAGACATTTGATATCATATTATATATATCAATATATAATATTATAGACGTTTTGCTTTTTTTAAAAAGACCCTATTTACAGTTTAGTATCAGTAGACTTCCTCGATTTATTTTTTTTCTACTAACATTTTTCTATACTTCAGTAAGAATCTGAGGTGTCTAGCATTTGTTAAGCTGTTGCTCTCTGTAATGACACCCAGTTTGAATGCACATGTAAATGCCTGGGAGAAGTTTGCTCCATTCTTCTTGACACAATGAGGGCTGCCGCACAAATTCCTAATATATATTAATCTGGCACTCAGCACTTTGAAAAAAGGATTGTTGTGTCATGTAATGAGCTATTCGCAGAGATATGAGACAAGCTTTGGTCACCATGGCAATTCTCCAAACAATGTTTAAACCCACGTTTGGTAATTTATAAGAAGCTCTGTCTGTAATTTATTTTACATGTCTCTGTCACCAAAAGGCCTTTTTATGCATAATTACTCATCTGTCTTTTATCTCTAAAATGTATCTTTAAAATGTGCATATACAGTGCTATTGTAAAATGCGCCACTATATCATATTAAGTTATAAATAATGTGCCAGTGGAATTAATTAATTTTATATGTTTCCCTCACCCCCCTAATTCCTGGCAGTATTTTACATTTCACTATGTCAGCAATTACGGATGCACTTCCTAAACAATGACAGATCACATCCGTTTTTTAAGGTGGGTTATATGGAAATCACTTAGTACTTGGAAAAATAGCCATGTTACTCGTGGACAGCTGTAATACATTTATGGATGCTGAATGCATGCGTTTATGTTTTACATAACTCGGACTATTACTGATAACAGTGCCCATGTGTGGTGGTGTTGTGTTTTTACATTTGTAGAACTGAGAAATGAGAATTTCATTTAATTTTACTTTGATTATTAATTGAAGAAAATAGCTTTAAATGGCTTACATTAAAATCTTTGTTGTCAATATCTTATTTATTATAGGCATACATTCTCTATTAAACTATATAGTTGAATTTAGTCATTAGGGGTTCGTATAAATGGTGGTGTGTTGTAGAAATCTACTGTAACCCCATTGTAAGTCTCTAATTGACACGTATATTGAACAAACTGGAGAGGTCTCATTAATCCTATGAAGAAAGTGACTGGTCAGTATACCAGACATCTCAGATCAATCAAGATCACTTGGACACCATTGACAAAAATAATGATTTTCTCACCTGTTGTGACTACTGGCTTCTAGTTTTGAGCCTACACCAGCTGTGTGCTCAACCACATACAAAAACCTCCTGATCAGAATTTAAGTCTTAAGTCATTTTTCTGTTCTGATCTTTTGTAACATTTACAGTGTACCATGTTTAAAAAGAAATAATTATAATGCATTATAATTGTTATGCAAGTTCGATAATGTATTGTCATTTTACTAATTTGCTAGATTCTTCTTTAAAGTTTTAAAGGAATGTTTAGGTTCAGTACAATCTGAGCTTCATTGTGGTATAACATTGATTACCAAAGAAAACAATTTCAAGAAAAATGTAACAATCATGCTTACAGTAAGAGTAAACAAGATCAGGCACAAGCATTAACATACAAACTGATTCAAAGGTATAGCTACAAGATATTACACTTGTGGGCAGACTAGTGTGTTAGAATGTCTGACAGACCTGTTTGTAATCTCTCACTTTATTGTTCTGACCCCCCAACTCCAATGAACTTTGTGTCTTTTGCCTTATACACAATGTATTATCATACACCCAGTGTAAATATATCTATAACAGTTATTCCTATCTAAAAAAAATAGCATTTAGACCTTAATAAACAGGATGAAAATTCTTGTAAATTATTTAACTAAAATAATTCACATTTTTCATTTAAAATCCATCTAATATGCTGGTTCGGTTTTAAATAATTGTGTGTTACTGTAACAAGGATTTATCAGTAAAAAATATAAATTTGGGGAAATATGGAAATGATCGACATGCCACAAATGATGGTTCTACAGGTTCTACAGAACCTGAAATGTTCTTTTAAACTGCTCACTGAGACCTCCACAGAAAACATCTTTCAGGTATTACCAGATGGAAAATCCTGGTGTGACTAATTGTTGTATATTTTCCTTTAATTATTATCATTTATAACTGGCAAAAGAAAAACATCAGCAAAGATTTGCACAGCGGGAACAAAGCCAAAATTCCAAATGAAGCATTAGGATGGCCTGGACTGTCCCTAAACCAGCCTCTTTTATGCTAGCGTGTGGATATATTGTTATGGGGAACTGATACATTGCAGTGCGGGCTGTTTATGAATCACTATGCCTTAATACAGCAGTATTATATTTTAAAACCCATTGGGCATTAGTCAGTGCTTTGGTATTTAAATACAATGGTAAGAGGTGTTAAAAGTGTATGGGCATTTGTAACAATAGCACCTTTTAATGGAACATTCTTTAGTTTCTCTTTACTGTGCCTAAATATAAGATCCAAGTCTACAACTAAAAATGTCATTTAATAAACTGCAGTTGTAAAATTTAACTCGTAAATGACCTTTTTTAGTCATCAAACTTATGCTTGATGACAAAATTTTAAACAATAGAATAAAATACGAGCCCATTATAAAACAGATAATTCGCATGATTATTTTGACAGCTTTAAAGCATCTTGCTGCTCTAGTATTCAGAGTTATGTGCTAATGATCACATGCAAAAGTTTTACCATCGCATATACAGGGTTATTTGCACAGGTTGAAACAGGTGAAAGTGTCTCTAAGCTATTTGTTAACAAATGTTGTTCTTGCGGGACGCTTACTGCTGTCATTTGTTAAGAAAAGACAACTCACACTTTTTGCCTTTATATATTCAGTTCTAACTTTTTTGTTTTGAGGGATTAAGTGCTGTCTTTTCTCTTTCTGTTTCTCTTTTGCCCTCTGTTTTTTTTTTAATAAATAAGCAATGTTGTCTTTGATGGCTGCTCAACAAAGAAGGAGCTGTCTTCAGCCGTAACCTCTACACACCGAAGTCTAGAACATGACACATGTCAGGCTATGATAAATGGTGCAGAGTCCCAGTAATTTCACCAGGAATGCCCTTGAGATGCCCAAGACCCTGATCGGAAATGTTATTGTTGAATTAAACCATAGAAAGAAATCCCCCCCACCGCAGACGTGAACGGAAACACCCACAAAGAAAAAGTAATAAACTTTGTTGTGCTCCTGTGCGTATATGTGCATTTCTAAGTTGCACTTGTGTAGTCATCCATCTTTTAGCGCGCTGCATGCTGTTATGTTCTTTTAGTGATGCTGTGATACAACCTAATATTTAAAGGATAAATCACATTTACATGTGTATGGTTATATCAGCATTCTTTAATACACACATACAGGTTGGCATATGTGGTTTATGAAGACTCTCAATAGAGGTAATGGTTTTTATACTGTACAAGACTGTACTGTATTCTGTACCCTAACCCTACACTTAAAACTAACCCTCACAGATAACTTTTCCAATTTTTTAATTAACAAAAACATTAATTTTTTAAAAGTAATTTTTAATGTAATTAAGTTTAAACAAACTGTTTATGTTGTAATACACATCATTATAGACATTTGTGTCCTTGTAAACCACATATTCAAACCTACACACACACAATCTGTTTGTCCTTAGATATGTCTGTTGTACAGATTTTCACCACAAGTTCATCTGGGGAACATGAACTCTTCCACCTAAGTCATTTTGCAGGTAGATTTCTTTCAGCTGAATCGTACTGTTTCCCTGTTCTTTAATTAGAATGAAACGCTTACAAACCTCAGTGATTACACTGCTGTGAAATTACATTATGAGCTCTCAATTCTCAAGCTTGAGTCTCATTGGGAAAAAAAAAAAAGAAATTCAGCCAAGCCAATACGAAAAAGAGCAGAAATAATCACCACAGTGGTCCAGTTTCACAGTACTAACCTTCCTCTCCCATTTGCAACGTTTTGGCTGGCAATTACTCCAAAAACTAATGCTAAGCACCTCTTTCTGGTTGTCCCCTCCGTCCTTTGACAAATAGGGCGTCCGGGCCTTTTAATTGGAAAGGAAGGCATTGCAGATCTATTAGGGCAGGGCTGGAAAAACGGATGAGGCCGTCAGCTAGCTCGGCAGGGAGCGGCGGAGCGAGGTCCCCCATCGCCCAGCTCTATCCATAACGGCCCGCGCATGCCACATGCTTCCACTGTCAGACGTACCGTGCCACGCCGGCCCCTGGGGGCCGCACACGTGCTCCCCGGCCAATGCAGAGCTTCAACCTCGCATTGGCACTGCTTGGCTTTTCCCAATTTAGAACACCTTCAACACTACAAGGACTCCAGTACAGTGCGGTGGGGGGGCCTTTCACCCCTGGAAATAGAAGCTTCTCACTGCTCGTCACAACAGCAGTATGTCCGAATAAATATTCGGATTAAAGCAGCATATTGTTCATATCAGTTACAATGCAGTGACCTACCACTGCGGGGATAATTTAAATTTAGTTTTAATATTATATTGTGTTCTGCAAGTTCTGCAAGCATGTTGTGTTCACAGCATCACTAAATATAATGTAAATCAGTTTAACTAAATCAGTTTGTATCACTGAATAGAAGCATTTGGTAAATGAATAAAACGTTATTGTAAAAAAAGGAATTAAAAACCCCTATTACCCCTATTTTATGTATTCCTTAAATGGCATTTAAAAAACATAAAACCTAAAAATCAATAATGTCATAGACATATAGTTTGTGTGTAGTGAGTAGTAATCTAATAATATAAATGAAAATAATGCTTAAGTGAAATTAAGAAAACAATCTGCTGTCTGTCTCTACTAAGGGCTCCTCCTATCATGGCTTTTCAGCATCTTCATTATAACTGCTATCTATTGTAGAAGCGCAAATTTAATTGGTGGACAGTTACTGCATTAAACTGTCATTTATTTTCAAAATAAGTGCTTTTCCATCCACTCATACACGGCTGTCTGCAAACTTTTAAATGATCTTTCAACAATTAATGGACTCATTGTGGGCTGCTGAGAGGATTTAGTTACACATTAATCTAGTCTGCTAGATAATCTTACAAACTTCAGTCCCCTGATAGTCCTTGTTGACTGACCAAAATGAACCGGTTTCCAAGATATTAAATTCTGATTAGTGAAGCTGTGGCCAGTTGTAAATAGTTGGATGATGTATTGACACTTCCCAGCTAACTATTTTGGGTTGTAGGAACATTTCTCTATGAAGTGTTAACAATTTACCAATACTGTTTATATATATATATATATATATATATATATAATGTATGTATGTATATGGTAAAAAGTTCAACTAACATTACTGCAAGAATATTTTTGTTAACTTTGAGAGAACTTTTCCTGTTGGCTGGGTTGATTGGTGTGTTCTGGGTGTACATGCTTTATGACTGGATGGTTAAATGTACTAATGTGTCTGTGCAGAGATGGACCTGAACTCAAAATCTGTATTATCATCAGAACTTGTACAACAGCCTAACACAAGTCTAGCTGCTGTATTAGCCAGTTCACATTGATTCATATTGATTTTCACTGTATTCTGATATGCCTGAAATAACCATTATTACATCGCAAAGGCCATGCAATTAATTGAAACGATACTGTAAATTCTATCACAGTAAATGTTCAGGTGGTTTAAAGGAATATGTCATGTAATGAGATCATAGAGGCCTGTGTTCAGGTCCTACATAATTTATTTCACATTTTGTGAAACTTAATCATCTTGACCTGTACTGTACTGAACATCCATGTTATCACCATGCTTGTGTTCTAGCGGGTGAGGAGACCCATGTGCAGACAGAAGTGGGTTAGGGCAGGCAGGTGCAGCATAGGGAGCTAGTTACCCACTAGAACACAATTTGTTTTTATTGAGAGGTTATCTTATAAACAATCCCCCTCCAACCTAGAATGTTGTCTATGTCATCTACACTGCTGTGGTTTAAATGGACCGGACTGATAACTTTTTCTCCCTTTAAATAGTATTCTAGTTTTGACAGCTGGTCCTCATGTTGACCGGCCCACTGGGAAACGTTTGTGCTTCTTATGTCTAGTTTATCCTTTGTATCTGTAATAAGTGACAAGATTTGTCTTTTCGATCCATCCTTGTGGTTAACAGCCCATCATGATGTGTTCATGACCAGCTTTGGGAGATGGAGGTGGTGGGCTTCACTGAAGTTCATCCCATCGTCCCTCATTTGGACCTCTGCGCTGATCAATAGATGACAAACAATCTATGACTGTTTTCTCATGGTGTAGTTGTTGCGTTCAGACACAGATCACTCCCAACGGCCTATCTTCGTTTTAGGCAAGATCTGAAGCCGGTCAAAAACAAAGCCCCTGTTTCTCACTGTGGCCGTTCAGCTGGCTGCCTTCAATTTTATACCTGCAAAGTTTCAATCTAGCCCTCAACCACCCCCTTTAACATCTAACTTCCCCCAGCCTCCTCTGTCTGCTTTTTCTCTCTTTTCAGGATTACTCTTAGAGACTGCTCTTGTGCTGTTATTTTCAACCCTAGGTGGACTGGGGCTTCGGTATGTGTTCTGGAAATACTTCAAAGAAAAGCAAAAAGGCAGCAATTTTCTGCTTGAATATCCCTCTGACTAAATCCATTGATCATCCTTGGGGTTCCAGAGAGAGAGGGAGTGAGATGGAGAGGCATGTTTTATCCTCTAATAACTCCTACCTTCACCCCTTCCTGCCTCGCCGTTGTTGTGTTGTTGTTGGTCGCACCTCTGCTCTATTCCTCAGAGAGCCAGTGAGATTGAAGTTATTTTATGCTTCAGCTCCCCGGGCCCCAATTTGAAAACTCTGCGTGTCAGTTTTCGTACGCTGCTGTCATATGGCAAAGAGTGGGCTTTTCTTTTTCCTTCCCAACCTTTTTCTTCTGAAGGCATCTGGAGGAGGATTCTGCGGAACGTGACATCTAGGTCAAGTTAGAGACCCAACATCGAGTTCAGAGGTGCTATTGCAGTGGTCATAGAAAATACAAAGAACAATATTTATGCTGTCCAAACCCAGCTATATATTCCCTTTCATTTTACTTCATTTGGCGATAGCGCTATTCTGTTTACGTATCCAAACTTTAATTCCAGCCCCTATCGTATATATCGCTAGTTAACAGCCCATTAGAGCGCTGCAAAAACAACATCATTGTCAGCATATTAAAAGTTTCAAAGGTCAACATACCGATAGATCATTATCTTTTGAAATGAATGGATGTCAAAATTCCTGTATTACCTTGGCAACAAATGGGAGGAGAACCTGCCCGGCCAAGCTCAAGAGTGGTTTACGAAGAGACATTAAATGACACATAAATAATCTGCTTCCTCAGTGTTGACAAATGAACACACGGAATGTACCGGACCCCTCAGAGCACCGTTCTTTCCCAGAAATAACCGCCGTCACAAATGATTGAGATTACAAGATTAGCCCCCTTGTTCTTTTCCATTGAGCTATGAAAACACTACAGTGCCTAAAAACTGTAGTTTCAAGGTTACCTCGATTTCCTCATTTTCTCACTAGCGATGCCTTGACAAGCTCGGGTGACCGAGTGGAAAGGGGGGAGGGGTTTTTTATATGTGAGGTGGGGGTGATTGGGTCATTCTATCACCAGGGTTATAAGTGAGTCCTGGCCAGGTTGGGAAGCTGGCACTGGCACCTTTTAGACACCTCTCCCCACCTGCCAACATGCACCGTCTCCGGCAGACTCAGTAAACGCCAGCTAATTGGGAAGTGATGACAGACAAGCTGGGCTCAATTTGCAGCGCTTTGGAGACGACCCATTCCCTCTTGCTCTGAAGCTCAACAGAGCCTTGCCCGTTCACCAGACAATGACCTCACCTTGTGCGCCTTGCTCCTAGACTCAACACAGACCTACACATGTCAGGATAACCACGGGAAAATACTTGATTGCTTGTTTTCTATCAGTTCAGGTTCGGTATCTGTCTGGCAGTGATGGAAAGTAATATAAAAGATAGTTGGTCAGGTTTCTGCAGTCCAGACATGGTGTTAAGTGTAAATTGAAAGAACTTCAGCCTTTGAATTGTGATCCCTAAAGAGCCTTTTTAATACACTATACAAATGATCCATCAATCCATGTAGATGTATCTGAGGACATTGGGTATTTAATTTCTTGTTGTATTGTAGCAGTTCCTGTAAGATGAGATGAATTTATAATATTTCACGTGGGACACCTTTGAAAAAGATACATTAGATGTATTGTGTTTCTTTAAGCTGTCTTCAAAGAGAAATGTCATACGCTGTCTGTTGTATACGATTATATTCAATTTTTGAAATGGTTACAGTATCTGCATGCTTTACAGTATAGGACAATTGAGTTCAAGCTAAATGATATTGGTAATATGAAGGCCCAGATGAATTCTGCTGACCATTTTTTTTTAGCATTTTATGCACTGATATGTCAGTGCCCACTTATTGGTAGCTAAAAGTGTAATCAAAAGCTAAAATATTTAAATTTAAAATATTTAAAACAGTTATTAACCAAGCACATAGCAGATCAATGTTGAAAACTGTGTCCTTACCCCGTTTCGCAATGGTAAGCTTATAATAATAATTCATAATTTGAGCTGTCGGGTCTGATTTCCCAGGAGAGTCAGTTTGAGTTCATTTGACGTCAACATGCGTAATGAAAAGTGCATAAAGTAACCTGCAATTTGATATTTTAAAGAGATGGCATTAGAGAAGTAAAAGTTATGGATTGCAACTTTAATAAATGGACACATAAGGGTCACGTGTATATACACACAGTCTTATTTACTTTGTTTTTTAAAAATGAATAGTAATGGTAATGACCTTATATCCTAAATCTTTAGTAAGTACTGAACAAAAGTATGATTCATGTAGATTCAGTCTTTGTCGATGAATCTGTTTTCATTCTGCTCCGTTTTGCTGCCTCATCTCCATGTGTTTGTCATGTTTGTGAATTGATGGAGGCTGCCCTTGCTCTCAGAGCTTACTGTGTTTATGAGCTGAATACTCCAATAGACAGGATCAATACCCTCCAGCCGTGTCTTATAAAATACCCAAGAGTAATTAAGCGGGAGCACCAGAGCGCTTCCATTGAAATGTTAATGACAGAGCTGAACAGTATAGTGTTACAGGTCATAGGAGCTGACGCATAGCTGTCTTAAAATGTATCATTTCAGTATGCTACATTCAGCTCTGCTAGTACAGATTGAAAAAGACACATGATGCAAACCTATAATAACAGTAGCTATTGCGCGTATGTGTGTGGCTTTACTTAGCCTTATATTGGGGACTGATTTGTAGCCAAAAATCAGCAAAACCTGACATATCGAAGGAAAAACTCATTTTGGGGACATTCTCATTTGTAAAGTGCTATACAGCTAACTACAAGTAAATGAAGTTTTTAAATTGTAGAAATGCGGAAAGTTTCATGTTACGGTTAGGATTAGAGAGTGTGGGTTAGGATATATTGTGTATAACTAGCTGTATTTAAAAACAACAGAAGTCTATGGAATGTCCCCATTTAGATAGATAGACAAGTAAACGTGTGTGTGTGTGTGTAAAGATCTAAGTAACTTACTCTGTGAGGCTTACAGTGTCACGTGTGTGGTTGTCAAATAATTACACTGAAACAAAGTGAGACAGTTACGTTCAGCCACAAATCACTCCCATCGCTTCCCTGCCTGTGGGCTGATTCAGTTGTGGTTAGCATGGATCTTCACAGCCCTCCTTGCTTCATGGTTGAACCCATCCTCCAACTTTCCCCCCTTTCAGATATGAGCTCATCTAGCCATATAAATCTCACGAAGCGTTTACACTACACTAATAACTTTTCTTTCTTCACTGCTTGATTGCTGAAGCTTGAGCCCTGACACTTTGTGATGCACTCTGCCAAGAACATTAAGTATCCAAAAGTGATAAAGCTTCAATTTGCTAGACCATTAGACTAATTACTGCAATAATTAAGTAACTACTTGATTAGAACTAATGGGTACCTAATTATCCAGGAAGGAAGGATCAGGTGGTAATTAATAGAGTCAAGCTGATGTCTTATGACTTACCGTCCCTGGTTACCATACATTAGGGAATGAGAATGGTAAAAACAAACATCACCACTTCAGTGTTTGTTTAGACCCCTTTAGCAAACAATCTGTTTGGGTAGAGTGTGGGTGAAATGACAGGTAAATGGCGTTTACTGATGATCGTATCTATTGTAAATTTACTCCTCCTAATACTCTGTACTCGTGACTCTGTATAAGCTCAGCCAGTGAAGACCACTAGATCAGATGTAGACTTGGACTCCTGTGTGTCCATTGAGTTTTCTTGTGATGTGTCTTAGTGTCCTGGTAAATGACTGTGGAGTTCAGTGTTCTGCAAATGTGGCGAGTCTTCAGTACGTTTGCCTGCACTTGCTTTATCATTCTACACACAGTAAATGCTGGACACTTAGACACTGTCATTTTTCCCCCAGGTTTGTAACCACAATAGCTTCTGAACTAATAAATAATTCAAGATATGTTTTAATCGCACCTTATGATACAGATTTAGGATTGAAACACAGAAAGAGATGGATGGGGGAAACAAATCTCAGATTTATGGTATTAGAGAATTAGCATAAAGCATATTATCTAAACATATAAGGCATTAATAAGCAAGGTTGTGGAAAAGGTCATTAAAATGTAAGTGGATTGAATACAAAACCTTAGACATGATCCATCGATCAATCAATCCACCTGTTATTCAATGTATAATTGTTATAGGACCGGCTGCCGCCGAAGCCTCTCGCCATATGTAATATGTATGACTTTGTAACGCAAGCGAAAGTGAAACCTGAAGCTTTTTTGATGTATAGGAGCTTTATTAATGTTTGAATAATATGTGCCTGGAGGGAGGGCTATAAATTAGAATTGAGAATTGAGATATAAATTTTTATGAGGAACCCCTCGTACACTTCCATTATGTATTTAAAAATGAAAGAATTGCCTTGATTCTGATTGAGCTTGCAGTTGTGCAGTCTTAAAATTGTGAAAACACAGCGGAGGTTGCAATGGAGGAGGGCGGAGTCAAATCATAAAGTGATGACTCCTGTACATTTCACTGACCTCCCATTATTTACATCTATTGTAAATTACACAACTTCAGTAAACAAGGGGTTGTTATTAATGTGCCATCAAAATCCACTTACTGTATACAGTATGAGATAAAGGCAGGGGATAGACTGGCCATAGGAACACAAGGACCTTTCCCATTGGTTTGGCTGACCTGTGGTTAGTATTTATACCTTTGAAGATTTTTAAAAAGAGGAAAACTGGACTCCTTGTTCCATACTTCATTTCTGCTGCAATCTGTCAACACTCATGTCTCAGCTGCTACAAGCTTGTTAGTAAGTTAGTAAAAGTTAGTTATTATGTAGTATTTAATTATGGGTCAGATTAATCCGATTAAATTAAAATACACTTTGTGATGTAAAACCAGCTTTGCAGATATATCTATATACAAATGATATATTTGTATATAGATACAGTGAAGATACAGTAAAAATCAATATTTAGTGGTCCCAAAAAGTATTTGGACACTCTGGTCATGAATGTCTTTGAATTAGATAAAATAATTCCACATTTATTTATTAATACAAACAACACACATATTATTCAATGCTATCATTTGCAGCCAGACAAATTTCTATTTTTTGAAACTTAAAAAGTTTGCTTGTAATACATTTACAAGCCTATTTCTATTAGGCCGTCTTATGTGTTATATTCTCAGGAGTGTATATACTACTTTCCATATTTTTTTCTAGATCATCACAAGTTTTGGTACGTAGCTCCAACTTGGGACTTCCCTTTTGATTTTTCTCATTATACTATTGACCAACATTAATATAATAGCCATTGAGCAGTGATTAGCTGGGCTTTGAGTCTTTGGGTGACATTAGCAATTCATCAATGCTCTGTATTGACTCTGGATTGAAACATGTTATCTGTTCAGCCTTTTCTGAGCACTGCCCTAATCAAAGGCAGGCAGGTAATGTCCCATAATCTGTCCGGCTGTGGCTGCTCTCACCGGACAGTCTAATAAGTGGAAACAGGATTATAAAGAGAACCGATCTCACCCTGCCAATGATAAAAGTGAGACTGCGGCACATTTTGTGTGCTAACTGATGATACACACACGCAGTGTCAAAAAGGGCCCAGCTTTAATGATCCCAGGTGCTTCTGCCCCCGGGTCTCAGTTACGGAGAGCGCTGTAAAAGACAGGAGTGAGTGGCAAAGAGAAGGAAGAGGACGGGAAGAGAAAAATGGAGGCTTTAGAGATGTCTGCTCCACCAAGGGCTTCACTAAGGGGCTTAAACAAGATGAACATTAGGGGCACGGTTATGTTGTCTCCTCGGATCCCTGAGAGAGGAAGCCTTTGATGTTGAGACAGGATAAAAATAGTGCCGTGCTTTTCCCTCTAGTAGGGAAAGATTGCACCATAATGTAGGCCCGTACACATGACTGGCAACAGTAGTGTCAATTAGTCAACTGTTTACAGGCCTCTCTCTGTGAAATGTCTGCCTCGCTCTGAAGAGAAAAGTGTATTTTTTCTGAGGAGGGTTATTTGTAGCACTGTGCCCATTTGTGCTCCCATCTGTTGATGCTGGATTGCACCTCAAAGACCAAATGTGGGCAAGCAAGATAGTTTAATAAGTACCCAAGGTATCTTAGGCAAACACACTGGTGACAATCTGGATGGCCATTGTCTCAATGGGGATTCTGCTAAATTTAGCAAATGTAAAACTTTCAAGAGTAAACATTATAGTGGAAAAATGTGTTTGTTCTCTCTCTCCTGTGTTTATGTGCACTGTTTCAGGTTTCACGTGATGCATAGCTCATGGCTTTAAGTTTGGGTTTATGGTGTTATAAAACGGACAATTAATAAACCTAAAGACCCTGATGAATTTATATTGAAACAGGAAGTTGAGGTTGGACATGTTGGAGGTGGGTGGGGGGGGGGTATTTTTAGTCAAAAGATCATTTTATTTGACAAACATTTTGATAAGCCTGCTAGTGTAACATGAGTTAACCGTATTTTTGGATATTTTTCCCTGAAGAAAAGACTAAAGTAAATTTCACACGCCCATATCTGCTGAACCCTGATTTTGTAACATACTATATATCTTGTATATTTTTATTATTATTTTAACTTGATATTCTAAAGAGGCAGACGGGAAAGTACTAGTGAGATTGCAATGTACTTGTTAGAGAAGAACTTCTGTTAATAAATCAATAATTTTTTTCAAACTAAGTAAACATCAGACGTCGTTATGTCTTCTCAGAGGTAAAGCAATTATTGCAGATGTAAACGTGCTTTCGAATAATGCATGTGATATCCCAGATATAATTTAGTCAAAAGTTATAATTCTATACTCATGAGCAAAAAGAAAAAATTAAAACAGGTGTTTTGTACGTAAAACACCCTCTCAAGGAGACTGCAGGTACTGCTGAAGTATCCCAGTAGCTACACAAGTACAGTTCCACTCTGCATAATAGAAAACAAAATCAGTAAAATGCATAACAATAGCCATAAACGATCCTGTAAAGATGTAGCTCATTTGTACAGAAATCCAGTTGTTCTAATGTATGGCTTTACTCCTCAGCACTTACCTATTCTGTGTAATTATACAAGGCCTTAGCTGTCTCCCTCTCTCACTAATTCACAAAGGCCGTGGTGAATTGATGTACGGCACAATCATCTGCTAGGAGCTGATGTGATTTAAATGAAACTAATTAG
>JAZGTI010003948.1:0-29598 GCA_036877585.1 Botia kubotai
TCTCCCTGCTCCATGATGTTGGCCTTGATTTACATTGAAAGACTGCGACACAGAAACCCTGAATACCTGCAACAGATCTCGTCCTCTGACCTCTTCCTGATATCCATGGTGGGTCACATGACCTTTGTATTAATTATACATTTAATATATATTTTTATTATAGTTATTATAAATATTATAGTCATTATTACGGTCATTATTAGTAATAACTATTATTATTATTTATTTTTCCTGTAATTTACAGTGCTGCTGATTAAATGTTGATATTATTTTTCTGAATGTCCAAAATCAGTTTTATCAAATGCGTTTTAAACGTCTTACGTTGGTTGTTTACCTGGTGCTGTATTTCTTACATGTCTTTTTGGCCTGAAAATAGCTGTAGAAACAGACTCTGAATCTCTCTCCTGTCCTCTGCTGTCTAGATGGTTGCCAGTAAATATTTGTATGATGAAGGGGAGGAAGAGGAGGTTTTCAATGATGAATGGGCCACTGCTGCGAAGCTGGATGTTCAGGCTGTCAACACTCTGGAGATGAACTTCCTGACTGCCATCGTAAGCTCACCCCTCTACTTTTCTAGAGCACTACAGCCATTTAGTTTGCATACTTGCACACTAGGGCTGCTTCTGAGTGAAGTTGCATTGCTGATTGTATCTTTTGTCTAATGAAAGCGGTTTGAAACGAGACTTTTCATGTTCACAGGACTGGAATCTCTTCACAGAACCCAGTGATTTCTTTAATGTTCTCAGACAGGTGGAGAGCAGGTTGGTCAACACATTGAGAACATGTGACAGAAGTTCTAGACCTCTGTTCCAGCTCGTTTTACTGGCTCAGTCATGTGATCTATTGTGAGTTCCACTGTGAAAGGATCAATATGTTGAATGCTCTTTGTCTCCTGTAGCATTGCGGAGCAACAGGGTATGAGACGAGGATGGTTTACTTACACAGATCTCTGTGTTTTGCTTGAGCAATCCGTTTGGAGGGAAGCCCTACTGGCCATTCACCAGCATTTTACCAAGGTAAAGATTGAGAATCAAAAGCTGTGGAAGGTTTTCATTGAATATCAGCTTATGTTTAAATGCACTTCTTCAGCAAATCTGTCTGAAAAATATTTGTGATGGTGCTGTAATTTGCTGTTCTGTACCTTCATCCAGGTTACCTGTATGTTGGGTCTGCTTTACCTGACTAGCGTAGCCGGTCTCATCGCATCTTCCACAGTGATCCACAATTTTGGTCGTCTTCCCAACGCCGGTCGCACTTATTTTGGTTCAATGGAGCACGTGTCTTTTCAGAAACCAGCACTCATTCCCAATCATCTACTGGACACCCCAAGCCCGGCCTCAGACTTTGGTTGTTGTGCCTTAGCTAACGACAGCATGAAACCGTCCTCTACCATGGTGTTGGAGCAGCTGGGCTCTACATCCATCAGTGCAGATACGGTGCTCTGTCTGTGGAGTTCTGTTCTCTACACACTGGCCTACTCAAACCCCTCGTCCGACATCCATCTACAAGACTGTTTCGATTCTAAAATGTTCTGTCAAGGTTTCATGCCCCTTCAGTGTGATGGCCACAATAGCTCGACTACTGATTCCTCTTCTTGGTACAGCCTCCTGACTGCACCTTGGCTTGGGTTTGCTCCTGTTAGTGAAGCACAAATGTTTCCAGAGCCCCGCCTCAGCTCCATGTCCCCGTTCCAAACACACCCTTGTTGCCCACAGACTGCTTTACCATTTGGAAAACCATCTCTGCTCATGCCCGGTTAGAAAAAGGGTCTCCTGCTTGGCAAAGGGTTCTGGTAGCAAAACAAACCAGCTAAGTTTACATATGCAGTCAGCTCCTTTGGTTTTCATTAAGGTTGGTTTATTATTGGGTTGCGATGGGATATGAGTATGTTGGGCAGAGGGGGGTAAGAAAGTGTATCAATAGAAATGGCAACAGTTTGAGTTTTGATGGTTGTAATGCAGTGCATATGAATGCAGTATGAACGAAAATTGTTTCTTTTTTTTGTGGATGGGTTGGTTGTGATTTTGGTTGTGGGTTACATGAAACTTCCAAGATATCTGAGGAAACTATTAGAAGAGCAGTAGTAAGTTCATTTAAGTTGTTAATAACAGGGATGCCCCACGGATAGGTAATAAGCCCTCGTGTAAGAATTTGCTGAAGTTGAGCTGCGTGTTACTGTTTGATTGTTTGCCTTACGTTGCACAACATAACATAATTTTGCTCAGGCAGGTTGTATTAAGAATTTCCTTCTGTAAAGCATTTATTTTCAAGTGGAGGAATAGCTTAAATTTAAGTTTTGTGTTTGTTAAAAAGAAATTGTGTCAATTACATTATTTCGATTCATTTTGCCACAAAGCCATACCTCATTCAAAACAAGCATTTGTCATAGAAATGCCACAGTCAGTTTTTTGTAGTAAAAATCTTCTATATTTTGATATCTTTATTTTGAATTGCTGAACGGGCAACTTCAATAGACGGATTCTGGTAATTGCTTGATCAACATATTGTTACAGTGTTCAGTTTTGACCTGATTTTATGCTCTCTATATTTACACTGTAATAAGGCGAGTGGTTTATGGTTATAAACCTGCTGGACACAAAGCACACGCTTCAATTCATCTAAATTCACATCCACCTTTATTTGAGGATGAATATAATTCATCAGCTACATTTTCCTGTCCCAATTTTTGTACATTTTGTATAGAATTAATAAATGTAGAGCTGCAACAATAAAAGAAAATAACATTTAACCTCCAAAACATGGCTTCTGTTTTTTGCAAGCAGTAGCTCGCTGTTTTCTGTGTTCGTCAACTACGGTAGCTACATTTGGAGGAACCTGTGCAGGCTTCCCTATTCCAGCCATGTCAGTTCCTGTCAAACCCGACACTTCAGCCTGGAACCCCTCAGCAATAGCCTAAATTAAGGAACCGGGTGTGATGCATTAGACTGGAGATGTGTGAGAATGTGTCTTGACTGTTTATGGACAGTACAGCCACATACCATTGTATTCTTTATAGAAATCTGGACTATCATGACAATACCATGATATATGAACATGGTAGTTATACAGTACCACTGTAACACCGTAGTATTCCAAGTACCTTGGAGTATGATATAAATACTATAGTGTGAATATAGCACTTTTGGAAGGGACACTTTGAAGTATCATAACTTATAATGGTGATTTTTTTTAACATCAGGGTGTAATGTATATATTTAATAACTATATATGGTCTGTTGTTCTGACATTTTCATGAGGACCATATAATGAACAGCACAAGTAGGACAAAACACACTCGTCTGTTAAATGAGAGATGGGCTGCAGGTTGGGACACAAAAGCTAACTTAGGCAATATATTTATGTAATGCTGTATGTATATTGTACTGACAGGTGAAGAAAGTGTTTTTTTGCTTGGTTTGCAGCCCCTCTGTTTTTCTTCTTTCAGATTGTTTCATTTTTCTGGCACAGGATTAATCCCATACCCTCTAGGACAATGAACTGCAAGGATTTGTGGGTAAGACGCTTCAACGTGCGCACTGTATTGTTGTCTATATGTTGATTGACATGAGGTCATGTCGTTTCATACACTGCACGAGTATGCTGGCGATCACAGATGTCATGCACCTTCTTCATCGGTATTATAGGTCACCTATGGTGCGTAACAGTCTTTGTTCACGCTTCGTACGTCTTTCCACCGCGTGTCTTCCCAATTTCTGTTCGTAGATTTGAGACGCTAAACAAAAACACTTCACCAGCCAGCAGGTGTCCCCCGCGGTGACCACGTGACCCTGTGACAGCCTGTAGAAAACACGCTGCGTGCGTCTGTTTTTCTAATAATCCGTGACGAGTCTGCGCGGACCGAACCCCGTGATCAGCACAACAAACAGAAGCGGATCCGTGAAAATGGCGAGCAGCGAGGAGGAGGCGAGCGGACGCGCGGCGGCGGGTCTGGAGGTCTGGTTCCCCGCGCCCGGCGGCGGCGAGGATGAGCCCGAGCTGCGGCGGCTGCGCGAGCGTCTGCGCGGCTGGCTGTCGCGCTGCGAGCCCGTGGTGATCTCCGCGCAGCGTCTGCTCGTGTGGGAGAGGCCGCTGCACAGCAGCGTCGCGGCGCTCGCGCTCAACACCGCGTTCTGGTGAGAGTCGGGCTGGGTTCATCTGGTTAAGAGTTAGTGATCGAGTAGCTAGTCATGTGGTTCATCTGCGGGTTGGTGTACGGATCAGTATCGTGGATTACTGTGTTTTTACATGTGTTAGAAATTGTTGTTTTGGTACTAGAGTATTTTTGAAGTATCTTTAGTACTGCACGCTGTGGTGTATGAATATGACAAGAGGATGATCTGTGGACATTACCGTGATTATTATTATTACAGTATTATGATGTAAAATACCGTGATGGTACACAAGAACTTCAAACTGTGTGTGTTATCCATGATTCTGTCTTGTGAATATTCCATATGTTGTTTGTATTTATGAATGGCTCTCATAAGATTATTGATGTGTAATATGATGTTTCTGTGTCTCAGGCTTCTTTCGTCCACATCTTTGCGACCCTTGTTTCTCCTGAGCGTGTCTCTCATCGGACTGATGCTGCTGGAGAGATGGAAAGACAAGCTGCTTCAGATCTCCTGTAATGCATCACCTTACACTTCAGCAATAAAAACACTGTGTCGTCTTTATTCATTATTTACATGTTGTTTCATAAAAAAAAACATTAATACAAATACAGCAGACAAATACATTATAAAGACACAAATCCACTGCCTGTACTACACAAAATATCAATGCACAGCTTCCCAATACCTCGTGTTACAGTATGTAGAGCAGTCTGATACTGTACCAAACCTTTACAGTTTGTTACAGAATGATCAAAGCCTCTTTTATACTCACCTTTTGTTTTCTGATCTCCACAGCGTGGCGTCCAGAGGCGACCGTGGCTGAACGGTATGTGATTTAAATGACTTCTGCACGTCTCAACGGTACCTCTGTCTCTAAAGTGTTTAGATTAGTGCATGTCCTCTTACGGTAGAGTACAGTACAGTAGAGTACAGTACAGTACATTCTTAAACAGCTCCATTCCCATGAGACACGTAATTTTCTTTCAATGGTAACATTAACTTGAAGCTGTTTCATTCATACATTATATTTTGTAATGCGGCGTAACTATTTTATGATGCAGTTTATGAAATGTTCTGGGTTTAATACCATGACATGAGTAAACATCAAATACACATTGTGTTAAAGCATATTTATAAGATTTAAGCATGTTAGTTGTCATCATGAGACTGTCCTTCTGTGTTTTATCAAAGTTGTCATATTTTCAGCCACATAATTACTATGACATTTTACTATTTAAAATGTTGTAAACTGCAGTGTAGTAAAGCTGCATAACCAGATAAACATCAGCATAGAAATTTAGACAACTTAAATTCAAATTGATTTCTGTGGTGATTTCCCAGAGAAATGATCTCAGATCAGCCTCGCCTGTTGAGTGTGGATGAACTGAGCCGTCATCTGGCAGAAAGTTACCTCACCTTCATCCTTTACATGCAAGAGATGCTGCAGTACAAACGGCAGAATCACGGCAGGGTGATGAGAGCTCTTATCTAACGTTTAAAATGTTTCACTATAAAAGTTGTTCTGCCAATGTATCCGTTTTTTTGTATCTGCCTTTTTCTCTTAGTACTTTACATCTGTGTGTCCAGAGGTTTTCACTGAACTCTCTCTCTGTCTCTTCAGTTCTGCATGATGGCATGTTCCGGATGTTTCCTCATGGCTGTGGTTGGACATTACATTCCTGGGGTGATGATCTGCTACATTATATGTAAGCAGAAGTTCTCTGCCTGTGTTTGTTTATTTCCGTTTATCTGACACACTGCTGGCTTTTAGCCACTGCTACATGAATTATGTAACCTTTGAAATCCACCTCTGCACTTACAAAACACTTTCTGTTGTTTAAACTTCTGTAAAGATATCAAACGGTCAGTATTTATGCATTTTCTCTCGTATAAATTAAACAGAATTTCTAACTGGAGGAATGGTAACAAGATCATAATGCTAAACAAAATGCATTTTTTCCACATAATCGTTTACTACTATATTACAACTGCCATCTTAAAAACTCTATTATAGAGTAGTAATAGAGTTTTGGAGGTTAATTGCAGTGTATGCCGTTTCAGAGAGGCTAGCAATAGCAAACTAGCATTGAAAATATAAGATCCCACCCTCCATTCAGAGTGTTCAGCATCACTGTACTGAGTGATTGCTATCAGGATGTGATGAGATCAGCATAACAAAAACTGTTTCTGGAAAAAGATCTCCAACCCTTCTAATTGTGTTGTTCTCTGCTGTGTGTCCAGTGTTGAGTGTTCTGCTCTGGCCTCTCGTGGTCTATCATGAACTGATTCAGAAGATGTACACCGGACTGGAGCCCATCCTCATGAAGCTCGACTACAGCATGAAAGGAGAGACACAACACCGTAAATACGATAAGAAAAGTGAGCATGCTTCATTCTCACCTAAACAAAGCCCCACATGTAGACACAATCATTAGGAAGGAGCTGTGTGTTGAATTTCAGTTTGAATTCTGTATGTTAAGGTGAATGTGAGTGAATGAATCATTTTTATAGGTTTATCTTTAATAACAGTTTTGTGTGTGTGTTCGTTCAGAGCTGAAGAAAGAACAGGAAGAGGGAGATGAGCCCCGGGCAGAAACAGAGAGCGAGAGTGAGGACGAACTGTCATGCTTTGCCCCAACCGTGAGTCTCTTCAGATTTCACACCCTGTAATCATGTGGGGTCAAAGGTCATGCCAAACAATCTTAAAGGGGCAGTTCACCCAAAACATTGCATTTTGTCATCAAGTACTCTTCATCACATCATTCCAAACTCTGCTTTTTCTTACGTACTGGTTTAATGCTGAGCATCAATATGAAATCAAAATAGCTTAGCTTAGACTAGTTTTCGTTTATTTGTTCCCGTGTTTTTTAAAAGGTAAATCAGACATGTGATTTATTTGTATTTTTGGGGTCAGGTGGATGTTAAGACGACCGCTCTGGCGATGGCCATCACAGACTCTGAGCTGTCAGATGAGGAGGCATCTATACTGGAGAGCGGAGGTTTCTCTGTGTCCAGGGCAACCACTCCACAGCTCACAGACGTCTCTGAAGGTACTCGCTGCATTTGTGATTCCTCTTCTACATTCTGCACAATGTTCAACAACAGCAGCCTGTGGTAACATCTTCAGAAACACAACTAGTCAGACTAGTTCTAATAATAGATTCAGAACAAGACACTTCCACCAAACAAAGAAATTACTTCAACAAATCAAAACTTTACAGTTTCTTTACAGTTAACTTTACAGAGTACAATTTTCCACGTAAAATATTAATTTTTAATAAATTGTTACGTAACAATGTTACGTAAAAACTAAAAGAAAAGTTATGAATCTAGATGTCCATATGCTTGTAGTGTATTTTCCTCATTGGACCTCATTTTAAATAAACAAAATGTTTGTGTGACTTATTTGTTAAACCATTGTTATATAAATCCAGATTCCTGTGTGAATGATGATTAAATCAGTTCTAACATTAATTGCTTACACTTTTAATGACTAAAACCTGACAAGAAGAAAGTCTGTTCGCAAATACAGCTTCACTTTTAATAAATAATGCTTCTAATCCGAATCCAGATTTGAATCAGCAGAGTGTGCACAGTGAACCGGAGGAGGCGTTCAGCAGGGACCTCGCGGAGTTTCCATCAGTGGACGAGCTGCCTTCTGTTGAGCCAGGTCTGTTTCATTTCCCCCTGCATTTTCTTGGGTCCGACCAGGCTGGGCTACCCGGTTCTGAGCTGCAGGAAGAACCTCAGTCTCCGGCCAGCCTCCTCCTTCAGCACTTGGCATCTCCACTCCACTTTGTCAACACGCACTTCAACGGACACAGACAGGCCGCTGGGGCGGAGCAAAGCATTGAGTGTACTGAGAAAGAGGGAGGGGCCGAGGGCGTGTCCATACCTGCCCGTTCTCTGGAAGCACTTAGCGAGGAGATAGTGAGCACGGCCATCTCTACAGTAGTACAGAACACTCTTTCAGCTCTGCTGCGCTCTACGGAGGCCAGCGAGGGGCATTCCTTGGCCTCCTTTCTCCCCACTGAGACGCCTCCTTGCCCGATGGAATTGCCACTCGAGTCGCCGTCCACTCAGGAAGTTGGCACGGAGGAAGAGGATGTTGACGTGACAGAAACGAGCACTGAGGAACAGCCGGATGTCACACTCGTACCCGCAGAAGAAGAGGACTTTGAACTTCTGGACCAAAGCGAACTGGATCAGATGGATGAGGGGCTGGGCCTTGGATCTGATGGACAGGAAGTGGGCGGGGCATCCACAGACACGCCGGCGGAAGAGCAGGATTCTTAGCTTCCCACTATAAACGGTTCTTTTTATTTATAGTCAATGTAGATACCGTATACTGACACAATTGTTTTGTGCATGCTGGTCAACTTCGCTTTTTGTTTTGTTTTCAGAAATGAGATCACTGTGATTGTTGGCAGGCTTTTGTTTCGTTGCTACAGCTGGTGAATGTCATGTCTCGCAAAACTTATGACACCAAGTCCAGATTGTGATGGTAGCTGGTTTGTTTCCTATAGAACCAAACCAGCGTCAGCCTCAAACCAACAACAACAAGTTAAGCCAATCAAATTTCAAAATCCATTTAAAGGGACAGTGCATCCAAAAATGAAAATTGTCATCATCTCTTCAAGTTGTTCCAGAACTTTATGATTTTCTTTCTTCTATGAAAGGAAAAAATAATGCTTTTAATTCATACAATGAAACAATGATGTTCAAGCTTCAGAAATATATTCCAAGTGTTCTTAAGCCACATGGCTTAAATATCAGCGTGTTCCTCACACAAAGCTGTTTTAGAATGTAGTGCATGAAATGTATGACTCACTTTTGCCTCTATAGATCTTGAGAGCCTCTCGCACACATTTCCTTTCATGGTACTGAACTGCCTGAACATGCTCCTCTCATATCATACCGAATATCATACAGTTCTGAATGACAGGAAGATGATGCAGGTAAATTATTGTGCCATTGTCATTTTAAGGTGAACCGTCCCTTTAAATTTAGCGGAACATTTGTGAATGTTTACTGTGATGTAAATGTTTATTGAGAATGATCACATCTCTGTACAGATAACAGCAGCTCTTCTCGTTTGTCAGTCGCTGTAGGTTTTGATAAACAGCTGGTTTAATTGAGTGTTAGTCCGTCAAGCTGTGGGAACAGCTGCGTTTTATTTGCTTGTTGGGGGGGTATTTCTCGAAGGTTGTGCAGTATAAACTAGTCTAAGGTGCAACCAGCTGCATGACTAGATACCACAGAATATCAGCCTGACACTAGTCTCAAGCAGCTAAGAGCAGCAAACCACATTGGCTGGTCTCAGCTGGTTTGAACTATTTTTTTGCACATCCTCAATGAAGAGACAGGAATAGTTATGAAGATTATTTTAAAAGAGATTTTTTCATAGTCATAGATAAACTAATATATTCTAGTAATTATACTAAGAAAGTGGATGGTCATATTTATTCAAACTAAACAATGATTAATATTTATAATTGTATGTCTTGCATAATTAATGAAGTTGCAAGACTTGTATTGTGGGCAATTTGGAGGAATTTGAAAACGACAGAGTTTAAAGAATTTGGCTACATCTTAAATTTAAATGTAAGTAAATGCAAATAATCATTAATTAAATTAATGTAAACCAGTTTCTGATCCTCTTAATGACTGACAACTGGATTGTGCCATTTACTTTTTTTGCATTTTGGAAAATATTTGAATTATCTGAATTTGAATGCAATGCGCAGAATAGTAGCACATACTGATTAAGCTGTCGAAAACTTCCCCGTCATGATACTTCAGTTTCTGTATCGCATCATTAAAAGAATAGAAAACTCAACCCCAACATTCATATCTTCATATTCAGGTACATTACAGTTGGATGCACTTGATTTGTTTGTGTGCACATGATCGATTTTTCAGGATTTGTCATGCCAAATTATTGCATTGTAAACAAATTCACATGATGAGGTCACCGATTGCCTGGAATATAATTGTAGCAAAAAAATTAACAGTACAAACAGTGGGAGGAGTTTGTGCATGATACTGACTGAATTATTTTCCCTTTTCACAATTGAAATGAAAATTTGTAGAAACGAATAATTGAGCCTTATTTATATTTGCATTTGTAAGGAGGTGATATATGACCAATACATTGACATATTTCTACAGTTTACCATGTAAAGCTCGAACACAACATTTTGGATTGTAACATTTAATATTCATTTGTGTTTGTGCCGGTTTCAGAGGTCTCAATGACCATTTGTATGGCACTGAATGAATATTTTAGGATTTTATGATCCAATATATTTTTTTCAATGAATAATCATATTAAAGGGAAATATGTGTTAAACTGGAAAGTGTATATAAAACCAGTGTCAATATTGAATGGCCTGTAACGTTGTACACGCCTTTTAAAATGAACGTTTTACAGAACTGCATTTATTGGCTAAAGGAAGGTTGACATTCCTCGCTGAAAATTGACTTAACCAGGTGTGATGACAAACTACCAGTGATTAAACTGTAAAAAAAAATGTATATGGGTTTTTGTCCTAACCAACCGCAATGAAACAACAGGACTTTTTCACACACATGGTGCTGGTTAGCCCTGCCCACTGAAATCTTATTGGTCCAAAATCCTCCTATGCATAGTTATAAACTAAACATCAGATATGTTCTGATTGGCTAACTGTCTTTGCGCAGTGCTTTAATCGTGGATACATGAGTTGCTTGTCGCTGGAAACTTCACACCTGTTTAGGCCACTGCGTCAGCGAAAGTGTTTTTGCTTAGAGTAATTTCTCAGTGAAGTGCATCTTGCCTCTTCTACTGTAGATACACACGAGCATGTGTCTGATCCAGACAGCAGAGATTTGTGTTTAAAAAACATTCACAAAGAGATGATGTTTGTGTAAAAGTGATTGTGTTGTGCTCATACTGTTACTGCTTTATGATCTATAAAAAGCACTTATCATTTAACTACAAATGACTTGTTGAATGTGGTTTTGTTCAGTCTGACCTGTGCTTTCGTTTAAAGAAAGATAAGGACACACAAATAAGATTTGAGAAGCACCACTTCAGTGATGTAAACCTACAATATTATTTCCTTATAATATTTTAACATATGTCATATTTTGGTTAATTACATAACTTAATTGTAATAAGCACTCAGAGTCTTTGAAGAACTCCCTCAGGTCATACTTTTGGGGGGAGTTGTGGCCTACTGGTTAGTGAGTTTGGCTTGTATTCAGAAGGTTGCTGGTTTGATTCCAGCACTGGGGGGTTGCAACTGAAGTGCCCTTGAGCAAGGCACCTAACCCCCAATTGCTCCCCGGGCGCAGTAATGTGCAGCCCACTGCTCCGGGTGTGTGCGTGTTAAATTGTCTAGCTAGAAATTGTGTTTAAGGGTGAGAAGTGTTTTTCTAAATGATCAGACACGAGAAACCACATGTGCAACACTTTGATTTGCACAGGAAAGCACCTCACCTTTATTTACTTCCTGTTACTGAGGTTTCACACCAGCCAAAGCCAGTTAAAAACCAAGGCCTAAAAACCTAAAATGCTGGTTTTATAGAACGACACTCCAGTATATTTTCCAATGACCTTTGACAAGTAAAGCTTTATCCAGTTAATCCAGTTTATCCAAAAATTACTTTATTCACTGCCAGTTAAACAGAACACTAGAAAGACAACAGTTCATTCTGAACATTCAGTTATTAGTGCAGGTTGGGGTCATGTCTAATGCGGTTTATTGTTTGGACCGGATTACAGTGTAAACAGCAGAAAGCCTCTGAAACAGCATCTGTTGTGATAATCATCATATATTTTTGAGTGTGCGTGTAATGTGATGTACGCATGATCTCCAGACTCCAGCTGTATTGCAGCTCCATTATTTGCAGTGTCAGATCGATCTGCTGAGCTGTGGTCGCATGAAGTCAGCAAACGCTCGTGGTTCCTGAACAGACTCACACAGGCACCTTTCTCCTTATCAAACGTGAACGTGGAGACACTGAAGTAGTAGACGCCCCTCACAGGAGCAGAGAAGATGCCTAGAGAGAGAGAGAGCGAGAGAGAGCGAGAGAGAGAGGGGAAGCGTGTTTTACAGAGCTAATGGAGGGCCGCGTTTATAGCCCAAACATTCATTTCGTAATGAAAGATGGGATCTGCTGCAGAGAATCTGGATTAGGAATACGACAAATGAATTTTTGGTGAAATCAACGTTTTTTACTTATATTACTGCAAACGTAATGTAACTTTTGATATCTTTGAAAAAACTTTGAGAGAACATTAGCCAATGCTCTGTTCCCTGGTGGCTGGGGAAATCAGGTTTAAATCGTATACAGTCACGTTTGTGTATTTGTTAGTTTATGGGTATGATAATAAATGACAGTGATCAGTTATATTATATTTTTGGTTAATGATTTGCTACCTGTTGCTGCGTTGTAAGAGTAGCCGATATTAGTGAGGGTCTTTCTGAAGACCAGCGTGCTCTCTCTGTCTGAGGGACCGACATGTCCATCCACCCCCAGTGTGGCAGCGAATGCATACTTTGGTTTGTCTATAAGAGAATGAAACAGATTTGGAATCAGAGCTGTCTGAATGTGCTCTTGCGTGACTGTATAATGTGTAACTATTTCTTTAAATCACCCTACCATTGATCTCTGCCATTATTTGCGTCAGCAGGGCATTGTGCTGAAGAATCTCACTGCTTGTGTGAACAGATTCAGTTCTTAACTGGCTGATCTCTTCTGCCTGAACTTGAGCAGAAAATATTTGCATATAAAAGAGAAATCAATGACAAATGACAATGAATACAGTAAAGTCACAAAGAAACAAATAAAAACTTCACTGGTTTGGTCGCATGAAGAGAAACTCTGAAACACAAACTCTACCTCTGTTTTCCTTCATGAGTTTCTCAATTTGGCTCTCTGCTATTCTGAGTCTCACATCCAGAGCTCGTAGGAGATCTGGAGAGCAGCAGGTGTCAGAGATGCTGGTGGTCTCATCCTCAGTTGTTTGTTGAGGGTTCCTGATGCTGTTATGATCATCATCCACACTGAGTTCATTGTGTGTGAGTTGAGATTCATCTGCAGTCAGTGTCTCAGAGACACTGAGAAACAGCAGAACCCAAAATCTTCCTTTCATTGTTCTGCAGATGTTTGGAATGGATTGAGACGCATACTGTAGCTCCTTATAAACCCGCGTTATCAATTTATCCCTGATTCCAGTAAACCTGCTTTTATTACTGTAATGTCAAAGTGCCACATTAACAGGTGAGTCATTAACAGGTAAATCTTTGTACTTGTCTTTTGACAGAGTATCAGACACAGTTATCATATTTTTATCTTTTGTTGTTTCAGCTTACAGTAGATGATGCAAACGGTGTCTTTTCTGAAATGTTTTCAGATCAGTGTTAATATTTAATTTTGATATTTACTGTTTGTAATATGAACATTTTCAACAAAGTTGCGATAATTAAGGTTACAGTAACTGTTTATTATTTACAGTGTACTGTAGACTGTAGATAAACTTGAGTCTTACTGTTTAGTGTCGACCATAAATGATTACAGTATTTATGTACCGTGGTATTTGGCCACTCAAATTATAAATATTTATTAAAAATGTACTGTTGTGAATCTGTTTTGAACACTGATCTGTCATTAACTTACCCAATAACAAAAAAAACGCTCATAGGAGTCGTTCTTTCATACACCTTAATTACACTAGTCATCCTGAATTAACTGTGTATTTCACTAGTTAACTAGTTAACTGGTGATACTGTACAACAGCTAAATTATGGTGCAAGAAACACTTAATTGTTTAATTAATTAAGCATGAAGATTATAAATGAGATTTGAAGGGAATTGAAGATGATTGAAGCTTGAGAAGAGAGATTTCCTAACTCATCCCTCATTTATCAGTCCAGTGGGAATGAAGACATGGTTTGAAAAGTCATTTATTCTGGCTGTAGTGAAAGATCTGACTGGGTGAAGGACTCGTTACACTCAGTTTACACTTACTACTATTGTATAAAATGAACACAAGAATATTTGTTCTGTATTGAGTGTTTTATCATCATCTGTGTGATTACATTGGCAAAGTACGATTGATTATAGCGAGTCAGTTCGTTCGGTTCTTTCTCAATGAATCGGATAAACGATTCAGTGAATCTTTTGAGTCATCCCTCCATCTCTCGCGCCGCTTCGCGATTCATTTGATTTATACAGATTCATAGATTTATAGAGCAATAAAGTTTTCAGTTTATTGCTGCTGTTTATCTGTGTGAACTTGTAATGTTGCACGTAATCCACGTAGTTTAAATAATATAAATATATATTTAAATACGATAAATAATATAGGAATAAAAAACAGAATGTGGAAATTGAGTTTCTATAATTAAAATTGTATTAAAGTATTTAAATATCTACCAGTAGTAACACATTTACGGCTTTTTTTCAAACAAAATATTGTTTTCAGGGAGGCGTATTGTGAAACGTTCATACTGAAAATGAGAATACAGAATTCAAGAGCGAGTCCTGTGGGAACTTTGAATCGATTCGGATGAATCATTCACACGAATCGATTGAAATGAACGAGACGACTCGTTTGCGAGAGTGATCGTGTTCCTCTCATCAGCCGCGCGTCTGTGCGCTGACGCTCATAACATGTGAAGCATGTTTTGGATGTAACGCAACACAAATGTAAATTAACATCCATACTCACCGATCTGCGCGTTTATGTGACGCTTTGCGTCTGGTGAATCACGTTTTGCTTTAAGTACAAGTGTTTCCCGCGGGTATGAGGTGGCACGGAGAGGATGTGGAGATCTTTCTGAATGAATAAGAGATGAAAGCGACTGGATCCGACTGGATCCACGGATACAGACCGACACCGCGCAGTCAGTATCGTTGGAGTCTTCAGCCAGGCTGGGCTGGGTTCGGGGAGGTCTCGGTTCGGGCAGTGGTTGAAGCTGATGGTTAAGGAGGCAGACGCGCAACACAAAGCCTGCGTGAAGCGCACCGTGTTCCCCTTTGAATCGCGCACGGAGGCCCGCGTGACCCTCGGCTGCGCGCATCAGCTATTGTTTAATTTGCCCTTAATGCAGGACCAGGTTTGTTTGATGGTAAGTGATTCAGTGTATGTACTCGTATGTTAATTCTTTAGATTTGTTGCAAGAATTGTATAGATTGTGGCGTCATGGAATAATTCATCTGAAAGCAATGATTTGTAACCAACAGTTTTTATGCATTAGGTTTATGTTACGTGTGTAGGCAGAACTCTGGGTGTGTTTGTAGTTTTCGCTGTATTGTGATTGTGTGGGAGCACCTGGTCTTTATAAAGTTTATAAAACTAGTTTTCATCAAGTAACGAGGTGATACAGCGCTTTGCTTTGAGGAGCAGCTCCTCAAAATCCCGCTGCAGGACTCCATGTGTGTGATCTGTGGATTATGCCACAGTTACAGCTGCTGTTTCAGTCACCCGTGCCAGCAGCCTCCGGCTTCAGACTCACCATTAGGATGGACCGCTTCTCCCTCAGTCCAATATACGATCATGTATCACAATCCGTCTGTCACATGAAGCTTCAGTGGATTTAGATTTATGGATGATTTTTTGTGTCAAAAGTTATTGATTGTATTATTTGGCCCACCTTATATTGTGATCGAAATACAAAATTAATGCCCTCATTTTAGGACTGGAGGTTAGAGGGAAGGGTATCGTTTAAAAGAGGGCGGGGTGATAAGGGAAAAGGTGGAGAGTTTTTGGCACAACGCGCTGATGAGCCGGAACGTGAAGTGTCAGATTCTGGAGTTGACGCAAGACTGTGAAACACAAACACTGTAGCTGGATTTATTCACATAAACTGTGTGAAATTGTGTAAAACTCTGTTATACCTTTACTATAAGCATCTTGTGTGGACGCATTGACCAATGAAGGACACGTTACAGTAAAGTTCAGTGTGTTTAAATGACTAAATTAGTTGTAGTTAGTCAGTGTTTTAAGAATGTTCCCTGTTAGCTGGGTAGGCAGCAATTGGGTCTGATTTGCTCATTACTTTTCATTTGCTAATTTACAGTTGCTTTTAAAAACATCTTTACAAACATGTTTACAAACCTTACAAGTTAGATGAATCAATTCTATAACACTGTGACACATTAAACAACATTTAATGTGACAAATACATTAGCAAATGTGTTAGCTTGTTACATTAGCCTGTTGTCTGGGTGTCAGAAACTCATATGAGATGCAGGTCACTGCCCAGGATGTGCTGCTTCATCTATAAACAGTGTCACCCTCCACACTGTTGAAATAAACACTGAAGTCAGGGTGAGGGGGTGTGTTCCTAAAAACTAAACCTGACAAACCTGACGTTGTTTAGTGAAATTTAATAACACGTTCATATTAAAATATCTCACTTTTTATTGCAGACCCAGCTAACAAGGAACGTGCTGGCTAACATTCTCTACAAGTTCTCACAAGTTTATCAAAACGTTGTTGCAGTAACATAGAACTTTTTAAACTATATATCGTATGTCAAAAACAATTTGGTACAGCAGATGCTTTTGCTGGGAAGAACAATAAAACAAATAATATCGTGTCATCAGTGACTTGTGACTGTGCTATGTTAGTGATAGTAATGATTCTGTAAGGGGGAAGTTATGTGGCCCTTAACATATGTCCTCACATCTGTTCATGTGGTCATTTCCTCATCCTGGAAATGAGCTTATCCAACAGGAAGGAACAACATTCTTTAAATTCAGGCTGAATGTAAGGATTGTTTATGGTCTGATGTTATGGTGAAATGAGGGACTCAGATAGCCTCATTTAAATCTGTTGACTGTAGCTGCCGGTGTCTCATTGTTTGCATGTTATCCTGTCAGGCTAGAGTTGAAAGGTAAGGCCTCTCACTGCAGACACTAGACCAGATTTAGCTGTGCTGCCTCAGACCGGGAGAGCTGAGTCAGTCATCCACAGCCTTCAGCAGGAAGAGCAGTGAGGACAGGACAGGATATAAGATCATTAGCTAATGGATCTGAGGAGAACTGTCAGTTACTGGTGAAGTTACAACCGCAGGCGTTGGCTCCACTGAACGACCTGCTTAAGGCTGCGGACAGAGCAGATATCCCCCTCCCCTATCATGGTTAGTTCTTTACTGGTTTGAGAATTACATTTCTATGAAGTCGGTTTCTGATGGATTTTAATCTATAATGCACCTGCTAGATATGATAAAGACAATGACAAAGTGTTACCCACATAAAGACCAAAAATGTACAGAAAAGTACATAAAAGCTTATGGCTACACAAGCTTTAACTTGAACTGAGTTTTGTTTTAGAAGGAGTTTTACGATGCCATAGAACAACCATTTTTGGCTGCATGGTTCCATAAAGAACCTTTAACATCTATAGAACCTTTTTGTTTCACAAAAGGTTCTGTGTAGTGGATAAAGGTTCAGACTATAAAAAGGTTAGAAAGAAATGAAGAACTATTGGCTGATATGGAGAACCAGAAATGGTTCTTCTGTGACATCACTGTGAAGAACACTGTGAGAACATTTATTTGTGAGAACGTGCACTGGAACATTTACAACATTGTTGATTTTAGCGCCTTCGAGTCATGACATCATATTTACAATGTAGTGTAATTTTATTTCGCTGGCAAAATCTTTAGGAATTATCATGCGTGTATATAATACATTAACCAGCTTTAGCATCCATATGCTACTATAAAGAGTAAGATTAAGATTGATTGAAAGATTAAGTGTATTATAATAATCCCAAAATATAATCAGCGAGACAGAAAATCCCAACATAATGAAAAAACAGTGGAGCAGGAGTTCAAATATGAGATAACTGCAGACTGAAGACCATGCACGAGTGTTTATGTAGTGAGGGAGAGAGAGAGAGAAGGAAGGGGTGAACCGGCCACTGAGATGAAATACAGCTTCAGTGGTAATACAGGGATTAATAGAAGCGTCCTGTCACTGCTAAATCCATCCATTCTGGACCACCTAATCCTCACCCAGAGACCAGACACATTTACTGTGCTGCATGTGTTAGCAGTTTGATTCTGATTCACAAATGAGTCAGTGACTCGATTCATTCCAGTCAGTTCACTCAAAAGATTCATTCACTAATCTGCCCTTGTTGTAGGTTGCATCGTTTTTGTCAGTTGGTAGCAACACGTGAGTGTCTTTCTCTGATAAACAGTTCATGAGGGAGAATGTATCGGTCCTCGTTCACTTTCATTAATGCCAAAGAAAGCCAACATCATGCTGTTTGTTTGTCACACAGATTTGAAACAACATAAGGGTGTGTAAACCATGACAGGAATGATATTTTTTAGGTGCACTAACTAACTTAGAGAGACTTAGTTTTTGTTCAAGTGTCACTTCTCGGACAGTTTCTGTAATACACAGCACTGATGTGAAACGTTCACACTGACCGTCGTCTGGACATCACACAGAATAACTGAGATGTCAAACACTTCCTGAAAGATGTCGAACACGTCCTGTGAGCTCTCAGCAGTGGAAACGCTCTTGCTGCTAGCACACACTGCCGTTCTCTCCTCACACAGTCTGAGATCTGTCTGTAGGATGATGTTTCTCAGTCTGAACATTTACGCATTTGGCAGACACTTATACCCAGCTAATGTTTCCCTAATGTTTCTATTAAGTAACAGAAACGTTGTTTTGAAAGTTCTAGAAATGATCAAAGCATCCAGTTTTGTAGATGTTGCATTAATTATGGCTTGGTATAAGAACATTATTCAGACATTTATTATTTTTAAAACGTTACAATGACATCATAAGAATAACAGTTTGATATGATATATAATCTAAAAACGTTCTACTACCATTACTACAGTTTTTGAGACATTTGGGAGAACTTGAGGAGAACGCTAGCTATTTTGCATATTTAATTCTTAAAGGTACAGTAGCAAAAAGGCTGTTGGGGTAACTGGGTTAAGGTGCAAATTGGTCACGTAAACATTATTTAATAACATCATGTGTATGTTGACCAGCCTTTGACCAGCCCGTCCAACTCTGTGGATATCAGCACATGTTGATGGGTTAGCTTGACAAGCATGTGCTGTTCCGACAGCACTGCAGAGTAAGAGCTAAAAACAGTCGTACCTCACGGCCGGGTTAACATTCCTCACCTGTCACTCCTCAGCTTCACGTTCTTCTCTTCTCCATTGATAGTGACACTTGCCTGGAAAGTTCTCGCTGTCAGATTTGAAACAATGCAGCGTGAGATCGGGTGGGTGTTTTAATCTTTTCGCAATGGGTTTGTATTTCAAATAAAATAGTTCATATTTAGCACAATTAAGTGTTGGGCGACCAATTCACAATCCAGAGAATATTTACCACTTCTCTTCTCTCTCCTCTTCTAGGTGCTGTTTTTCTTTCATTTGTGCCCTCTTGTATCTGCCCCACTGATCAACCCCAGTGTGGAACCCCTCCCAGTCTCAGCCTGTTCCTGGACCTCAAGGCAAAATGGAGATCAGGTTCCTTCTGCTTCCAATCTAATAGTTATAATCTCTTTTCGGTTCAATGGACAGGAGAAAGCTGAACCTGCATGAACTGAAAGGAAGCAATAATGAAAGTTGCAGGTGATTTAAAATATTCATTTGCACAGAAAATGTTTGTATTTAATGTAATTTCATCTTTGTCTGACCATATTTTTATGCTACAATTTCTCTGAAATTGAGATTTCTCTGTGAATATGGACCGATGAGAGATCTGATCATGTGAGTAGGGGATTTGGAGACCCAGCCCAGTTCTTTTTTTTTTAAATGCATTAAAGACACCTCACAAGGCTCTGGGTATTTGGAAGTGGAGAAAAATCATATTTTTAGATGCCAAACACTACTTCCAAACTAATAAGAGAGGACAACCTCTGCCTGCTAGGGCTGTGATTGGGTTTGCCCCCTCCCTTAGCCATTTGGCACTTGTTTCTTGACCCCAAATCTGCCCGACCGCCACCATTCGGCCCTCGCTGGCCACAGCCGTCCTCCCTACCCGCTCCCGCCCACCTCCTCCTTATCGCCTGACCCCTTACCCTCACCACACCCCTACCCAAGTAACCATGGCTACCGGCACGACCACAACTGCCCACGAACATCTTCTAGTGGTGCGGAGGCGGAGCCCACATATACGCTACACGCTAAGCCCGGAAAACCTCCGTAGCCTCCCGTCACAGGAAGATTCTGGAAACAGAGGAAGTTCTAGTTCTAGAGTTTCAGAACCAGTGGGCCTACAGAGGGCCAACAGTGACACTGACCTGCTGACATCGGATAGCCGTTCTTCTTTAACAGCATCTATGTACCAGTTCACGCTTAGCCGAGGACAAAACCTGGTCATCTCGTGGGACATCAAAGAGGAAGTGGATGCCACAGACTGGATTGGGCTGTACCACATTGGTGAGTTGTTCCTTTAACTGATATGTGCGGTTAATAAAATGTTTAAAATACATTACAGCCGTGTCTGTATGCACAACACAGACTGTCTAACCAAACGCTCTTTACTTACCCGCAACCAACTAGTAAATGAGTGTTTCGATGTAAATATTAGATGAACTTTTACTGAGTTTAAAGCATTTCTTTCAACATGTATAGAAGATTGAAACACTGTGTCTTGTGTTATAGTGATATATTTAAACAGGAAAGTGATTTCTAGGGTCAGTGACTGATGAAGGATCTGGATATAAAGAGGCTGTAACTTATGCTTATAATGAGAGAGACGGAGTGTGAGGACGATCAAGCTGGTGAAAGTAAATGAGCAAAAGAAAGACAGGCAAACAGTTGACTCCGTTCTCTCTCTCTCTCTCTCTCTCTTTCTCTCTCTCTCGAGGCCTTACTCACTCTGATGGTTGAATCTAATTGCTCAGTGTTATTGCTGATGGCCTTGAGACTCATGATGGCTGTAGATTTGATTTGTACTCACTTCACCCACAAACTCCACCCATCAGCAGCTCCAGATACAGACCATTAGATCAACTGCAGTAGAGTTCCATACTGCAGCTGTAAATGTGTTTTTTGTGTCCTCACCCAACAGCTGGAGAGTTACTCTGTCTGGTTTCCAGTAAACAGGGTGATGCGGGGCAGAAATGATTGATTTTTACCTGACTCATGTGACAGAGTCAGTAAATTGTGTCTTCTCATAGTCGTGTTGTAACAAAGAGTCAGTGTCAGATCAGTGATGTAGTTTCACAGCAGACAGTAATTCTGGACTGTTCACAAAACCACTGACAGAACAAACTGTCTCAGAATTATAGATCGCTGACCTTTCCTCAAGCTTATAAGACTTAAAATAAAACGCCATTGATCCTCCATCACAAAGTCTACGATATCTCTGGCGCTTCTCCTAAAATTGCTAAGAAAAAATGAAAATAAAAGACATGAAGACACAACAGAGTATTGAGTTTCTAGCTATGAAAATATTGTGGATAGTATAGCTCAGGTCATTCGTAGGAATGTGGAAATCTTGTATAATGTGAGACATTATGTCAGAGAAGCTCTTGGGGAGACACACATAAGATGACTGAGGTCTTCTTCTCAAGAGAAACATCTAACAAGCAGGAGACCAAATCATCTTTAACCCTATTTTCAACCCTGACTGCTTTAAAGAAACAGCACACAGCCAGAAATCAATACCAGCTTCTCTGTTCTGGTTCTGTTAGAGAATGATTATAAGAGTCATATTCACAGTGGGTTATACACATGAAGGTGTTGTCAGGTGAGTGTAGTTGTTTTCTGTAGAATGTCTGTGATTTTTTAGCTTAGAGAAGATTTGTCCTGCATGAAGAGCCAGGAAATCAAACGTGGGTTATTGGGTCTCTGCTCTGTGTGTGTGGCTGTATTGATTATACTGGAAATTAAAGCTAATGTGTTCGCAGACTTAGTTTACCCACAATGCCATGTGTCTTCTCCAAATTGGTGGCAAACAATTCATTAGAGTTTCATAATCAATTCATTAACATATTACACTAACCGATTAATCTTACTATTTGAAGAGCATTTGCTGTATGGGCAGTAAATAAGACTAGCTTCCTTTAAGATAAACAGTAGCATTGTATACGGAATAAAGTCATGTGATCACATTTTTAACATTCTGACATATAATTGATAAAGTAATTAACAAAAAGATTATACTAAAAAGATGATAGAGTTAGTTAGTTATGTGTTCTTGACCTCCTTATACTTTAAAGATTATATATAGCGTTAGTTAGTTAGTTAGTTAGTTAGCTGGTTTTAATATCCTTGATCTTTTATTTCATGTCTTGACACAGGCCTTGAGATCTTATAAAACTACAGAGGCTTGATTCTTTTAGCTGTGGGTATATATAAAGTTACTTAGTTATAAAGACCTTTTGCTATAGTGCGTCCACATGTGCGCGCTCTGTATATATTATACATGCATTGAGATCTTGTCGTGTACGCAGTGAGATGTATGAGGCTGCGGAACAGATGGCTGCTGGTAGGTGGTGTGTTTGATCAGGGTCACATTAAGCTGAAGAACAGGAAACACCTAGAACGTGATTCTAGACAAACTCTCAGGACAAACCCTCATGCAGTCTATGGTGTTTGTTCTGCAGAGCTTTAGAAAACACTCTTAAACCCTTGAATAAAGGACTCATGGTGGTGTGGACGTAAATGCGACCCCGCCGCAGTCGATCAACCAATCAGCTGCTGTTTCACAGTCACATGGTTATTTTAAAGAAGAAAGACCTGCCTCAGGAGTCAACATTTGCCATAATGCCTCCAGGCGCAGGTCTTTCTCCAAATATTTACAAGGTTCTGTGTCCTGGCAGACGAGACGTGTCCGGCTAATGTTTGGGATTCGAAGAACCGCGGTGTGAACAGAACTCAGAGAGGACAGATCGTCTGGAGGCTGGAACCCGGGCCGTACTTCATGGAACGTAAGTAAAACATTTAGCACGTCTCAGAGTTTAGGTGTTTGTTATGGTGAACATCACTAGTTCTTCTGCTTATTTGTTGGGTTAGGGATCTTTGAACTTCATCTTCTAACTTCACACTGTTGATAAATGCCAAATTAAACAGGACAGACAGACAGACAGGCAGAAAGACAGACAGATGTGTATTTACTGAAGCATAAAATATCACTTCTGTATTTCTGTTGTATGTCTTTGTCAGCTGAGACCAAAATCTGTTTTAAATATTATCATGGAGTGAGTGGAGCATTGAGGGCTACAACCCCCTGCATTACGGTCAAAAACCCTGGAGTCACAGTAAGTGCCTTGCATAATAACAGATTTTTTTTTTCATTTATTTACCCCAAAACGTTACCTATTGCAGCTTTACCACAGAATCAGATGTTGTATGTGTTCTGCATAGCAGAAAAGCATCACTCACAATTACAAAATGTAGTGTCTTAATCTGTCGGTAAGGTGTGTTCGTTTTGTCAGGTGTGATGTCAACAAGAACGTTCTCAGAACTCTAATCGCTGGCTGTTCTGTTTTAGGCTATAACACACCAAAATGTTGTTTAGCTAAATGTGTATGAAGTATGCACAAACTATACATGATGCATATGAGAGTATCGTTATATGCTTGTACAGTAAGTCATTGTTTTAGTGCTCCCAACAAGAGTCCATAATCATAAATCACACTGTCACATTAACAAGCAGGAACTAATATAATGTGCTTCAATTATTCATAATCATGAACCTGCTCAAGAAAATCACGTCTGTCTGAACTCTCACAAAACTCTGTACACGGTAACCATACTGTCTGCTTACCTACCATAATATTTTTTATTTACAATGTTTCAGTATTTTACTTTTTAGAATCAAGTGTCATTTTCAGTTGGTTTTGATACTGTTTGTGTTGTTTTATATCCATCAGATTAAACTCTAATGAAATTAATTTTTCATTGTTGTCACAGTGTGTTTGGGAGTGTGTATCAGAAGTGTATAATCGTGTGTTATGGTGCCCTCTACAGGTCGGGGCAGAAGGGCAGCTGAATGGACAGTCTGTCACGGAACACTGCAGGAAACTGGTCAGCTTTACTTTATCAGGTATGCCGGGGATTAAACATGCAAATGAACAGCAGAACGCCGCTATCTTTCTGCCCCCTTGTGATAAAACATGCAAGTGCATCTGAAATTTCATCTGTTAATTTACATTGTGTTACCCCTCTATTGATTCTTGAAACGTATGTGTGTGTTGCAGATATCAGGGCTCAGGGTCTGAAGAAAGGCATGTTTTTTAATCCAGACCCCTATCTGAAGATGAGCATCCAGCCAGGCAAGAGAAACGCTTTCCCAACGTTTGCTCATCACGGACAAGAGCGACGAGCGTCCATCATATCCAACACCACCAACCCGGTGTGGCACGGAGAGGTGATGATCAATCAGATAAAAACTCATTTCTATTTACATTTACTGTATGTTTGATACTTTTATACTTGCGGCAGAAGTACACGTTTGTGGCACTGATGCCCGACGTTTTGGAAATCGAGGTCAAAGACAAATTTGCCAAAAGTCGGCCAATCATTAAGCGCTTTTTGGGTCAGCTGACCATCCCGGTGCAGAGACTGCTGGAGAGACACGCAGTGGGGTCAGTACAATCTAACTGAGCATCTATTATACATGACCCTCCATTATTAACACTGTTAAATTTTTAGATGTCTACATTTACAAGATTTTATGGAAATTCTCTGGATCTCATTCATGGATCCCTAGCAGAACATATGTGTTCTTTATTAAAGATATTTATGAATCTGATATATCTGATCAGGATCACTGTTCATTGAATGATTGTGTATAAATCAGATTGACAGTGAGTGATGTCTGTGATTGTTTATGATGTACAGGGATCAGTGTGTGAGTTACACTCTTTGTCAGCGTCTGCCGTCAGAGCATGTGAGCGGCCAGCTTCACTTCAGGGTGGAGATCACCTCCAGTGGACATGAAGGTACGGTTTGCTTTCTGTCTTTACTAACGTATTACAGTATGTTCAGAAATATAGTCTTAAAAGTGCAGCGATTTATGAGAAATGCTGTTGATCTTTAAAATTGATGCTCAAATGCCCCTCCCTTCATTGCCCCGCCCTGAAAATAACAAACATGCTATGAAACACAGCTGCTGCACACGCCCCCTGCTGCTGATTGGCTGTGAGAGTGTTATAGTGTTGTGTGGATCGACCACACTATGTGCAAACACTATTATTTGTTAAGACAACACACACTGAGCATCTATCTATCTATATATCCAGCAAATATTCACAAAACTGTCAATGGACAACATTAGAACAATGTTGGAACAACCTCTCACACACTTTCTCAGATGCTGTAGGGTCTCTGCTGGGAGCCTCCTCTATGATGGGAGACCCAGGGAGCCCATCGGACGATGAGGACGTCTTGCATCCCGCCTCCCACATGACCAGAGCCCCCTCCCCCACCAGATCTGAAGGGTCCCTGCATGGCGATGCCTTCAGAACCGTTGAGTGCTTACTGGACCCGGATGAGGACCGGCTCTTGAGGGTCAGGGCCCCAGACCCAGCCGAAGAAACCCCGGGCCATACTCACAGACACGCCTCACTTAATGACTACCTGGATGCCATCGAGGCCCCTAAGGGCCCCGGAGAAAGACCGCTCGGAGCCGCCTCTCCTAAACTAAGCTCCAGTTTCCCCACTGACACCCGACTCAATGCAATGCTTCATATAGACTCTGATGAAGACGAGGAAGGGCACGCTTCCCGGGAAACGCCATTGACCAATGGGGCACAAGCAACAAAAGCACAAACCTCTGACAAGGAGGGTCATATGAAAGAAAGGGAGAAAGTTGAGCCGGAAACGGTGAGCAGTGTCATGGATACAGAGACTACTGCCTCAGGTTCAAGTAGTGGCACCACAAAGAGCCAAAACAGAGGAGCTTCTGCCTCCAGAGACTCACACCAAACCTCTGCCAGTCCACAGCAGCCAGCCGCTGTAATACAGGTCTGTAGAGTTTGATAGATCCTAAAACTAGATCCAAGATAACAGGGAATGTTCTCAGAATGTTGAATAACATTCTCTAAAAATTCTCTCAAAAAACGCTCTTGCAGTAACATTAGTGGAATATATTTAAACATTTTTCTTACTTAATGGAAACATTAGGGAAACATTTTCACAATTGTAAATAAGTATCTTGTCTGTGTTTGATTGCCTTGTCTGATCTGATCTGATTGATCTGATTGTATTTTATAATTGTGGACCTGAATGAAATGAAAAAGCCTTTGACTTCACATTATTCACATAGTGTTTGTATTGGGTTAACTTTTAAAATATTCTTTTGTTTTATGTTTACAGTATCTAATACACAATTCCCACCATTATATAGAGATGCCCAGCTGACAGTGTTAGAAAAACACAACTAAAAGCTCTTAAAGGCAATACAGTTGAAACAAAATGCCCCTCATTGTCTGAAGTGGCATTGTTTCAAATCCTCCTTGTGTTTTTACACTAACTGTGTCTCTTAGGATGATGAATCTCAGATGGAAACTCAGCAGCAGGTTTTATCAGAGGCTACAACCACTGCCAGTAATGCAGTTAACGAAGGGGGCGGGGCCACCGCAGCCAAGCAATCAGAACAGGGGAGCTCTAATGGGGCAACCAATGAGGAGGAAGATGGAGGAGAAATCTGGAAGCAGAGGCGGAGTCTGCAGGCATCGGGTAACACCTCCCAGGCTGAAGAGGCGGAATCAAGCAATGAAATGAGGAGGGCATCTGATTCAGCACCGGCTGCCGTGGCAACAGATGCAGAGACAGGTAACTTCCTGTGTGATGGTACAGGTTATTAATAAAATGAATCTTTTAGAGAAACATGAGAATTTGTCAGCTCTGATTAATAACTTTTGTCATTACCAGAAGTCAGTGCTCAAGTGAACGGTCATCAGCCAATGAGATCGCTTCCTTCAGTACGCCACGATGTCAGTCGTTACCAGAGAGTGGAAGAACCTCTGCCTCCAAGTGAGAGAGTGTGTGCGTGTTTGTGTGTGCGTGTGTTCTCAGTACTTACTCTTTGTCACGTGTTGATGTTTGTGCTTGATTACTGAAACCAAAAGGTTTTATATGAGTATTGTTCATATACGGCTGTTTTAAGTTTGGTTTCACGCTGTGTGTTGCAGACTGGGAGGCTCGTGTTGACAGTCACGGCAGAATCTTTTACGTCGATCACATCAACAGAACCACCACCTGGCAGCGTCCGACCGGCCCGCCTGCACCTCAGCTGCTGCACAGATCCAGCTCAGTTCAACAGATGGAGCAGCTTAACCGCAGGTCAGTCGCACACATGCAAACATCACGCTTACATCACACAAAACATCATCATGCAGACATCATCTGCGCAGGTCCACAGGTGTCCACGTGAGATTTTTAAAGATGGTCTGAAACCAGCTGCGTTTTGAGGGAATTCTGATTGGTGGAGAGTTTTGAACATTCTGTGACCTTAGAATCTCATATCTTGAATTTAATTTCAGTCTAAAAATGCCATTTAATGCTCGTATTGAAAACAGGCCTTTCAAAATGTCACCCAACAGTCAGCACAACAAATCTAACCCGTCCTATTGTTACTCACCCAAACTCTCTCCTTGTCTCTCTCTGTCTCTCCCTCTCTCTCTCTGTCTCTGTCTGTCTCTGTCTCTCTCTCTCTCTCTCTCTCTGTCTCCCTCTCTCTCTCTCTCTCTCTCTCTCTGTCTCTCTCTGTCTGTCCCTGCAGATATCAGAGCATTCGGAGGACTATAACCAATGAGAGGACAGATGAACAGGCTGCAGAGATGCCTTCAGATGAAACGGACCTGCTACATGACTCCACACCTGGTACACACACACACACAGTACAATGACAAATACAGTACAAATGTAGTTCTTCAGCAACATTATACAGTCTTAATGTGTAACACTATAATTGTTTTAGTCAATAGAGGATATTTTTGACTTGGGCTCTGTTTCAAACCCTAGAGAGCTGCCTTCCTAGACAATGTTACAGTATGTTTAGGCTTATTATAGACTTACGAAAAAAGTTGTTAATGTAAAACAGATGAATCTGAATGATATCTAAATGTGTGTGTTTCAGAGTACCGGAGAGACGGTGCTGTCGAGTCCATGAGCTCGCGGTCCCGCCTGTCTGTGCTGCTTCAGTCCCCCAGCGCCAAGTTCCTCACCAGCCCAGACTTCTTTACTGTTCTGCATTCCAACCCTGTTAGTCATTCATTACTCAAACCCAATCCAGTTTTATTACCCACAATCCTTAATCATGTTCTTTAAACAAGACTTGTGGTGTATCGCGCAATATAAATGTTTTTTGGTCATGTTTTGTCTTCAGCACTACACATCACACTTCATACAGTAATACTTCAGGTAGTATTAAATGATTGTTTGTTTGTTTGGTCTGTTGTCAGAGTGCCTACCGCATGTTTACAAGCAACACGTGTCTGAAGCACATGATCAGTAAAATGCGACGAGACACGCATCATTTCGAACGCTATCAGCACAACCGCGATCTGGTGGCGTTTCTCAACACGTTCGCAAACAAACAGCTGGACCTGCCGCGCGGCTGGGAGATGAAGCACGATCACACGGGCAAGGTCTGAAACCTCCTCCTGGACCTGGATGTTTATTTTTATTGATTAATCAAAATAATAACTTTATGTAATCATTTAATTACACTTTCATTTCATTTCTTTTTTAACATATACTGTTGTGGTCTATTTTTAGTTTATCAGAACAGGTTTATAGATTTAGAAGAACAATTTTTATCGCAAGTAAATTTAAAGAATCTTTTGTAGTTGATGGCAAAAAATTGAAACTGATGTCAGAAAATGTTAATGCAACCTAAACAATTCTTTGTTTATTGCTTTATAATATTTTTGGTTTGTTTGTGGTAATCAACAGCATGCCACATATGTGGTTCATAGCAATGAAGTTGAAAATATTCCTGCAAAGGAGCAGCAAGCGATTTCTGAGAAACATTCTGATATTTTCTTTAAGATGTTTTGTGTCAGTTTCTGGTGTCTGAACCTCTTGTTTATATTGTTCAGTCTTTCTTCGTGGATCATAACTGCAGGGCCACCACCTTCATCGACCCGCGGCTGCCCCTGCAGAGCGCTCGACCCAACAGCCTGCTGGCCCACCACCTGCACCTGAGTCGCCAGCGCAGCCACAGTGCAGGGGAGGTGAGAAATTAGGTTACACCTTCATTCAACCAGTAGTTAAAAAGCCAAACATGGGAAGATAACCAGATATTTGACTGAATTCTGCTAACATTTTACAATCTTTAAATCGTAAAATAGTCTCAGCAGGTTTTTTTATTGGGTAAATTCATTTTCTCTCACATTTCGACTGTGTGGAGAACAGATCGTCCTCTGAGGACTCTTTAGATGTGCTGATTAATTTCATAGCATCGTTCTCACCGTGTCCCAGCATGCACTGCTCTCATTTTCACATCAGTCCGACTGCAGTCTCCTGCGCGCGCGTGTGTGCGTGTG
>JAZGTI010003949.1:0-29598 GCA_036877585.1 Botia kubotai
TCTTTGATGATGGTATGATATTATGTGTCTGTATCTTTAAGAAAAGCAAAAGAAATCTCTTGCATCACTGTGTGTAAATCTATTATGTCTCTTTATTAGTTGTTTCTTATAGACAGAATGAAATGAAGATCAAACTACACACCTCAGTGAGCTCATGTGTCTTCAGTCTCAGAAAGATCTCCACAATGTCTCAGACATGTCTCATACTCATCACAAATACCTGCAATCAAAAGTCAGAGATCTCAGCATAAATGTAAATATTTCTGACTAAACTCACAGCTGTTACTGTCAACAACTGCCTGTGATTTTTATTTCTTCTATAAAACCAAAACACTTTAGAAAAGCACAGTTTCTAACACACACACACACAAAACATCTGTAACAAATTCTCCTATTTAGCACTCAACATGTTCAAACATCATGAAGTGGCTTTGAATCCAAATGAAGAGATCAGCCCTGCACACACACACACACACGGTCACAGCACACACACACACAGTGACAGCATGCACACACACACACACACACACACGCACACACACACACACAGGCAGTCACAGCACACAGATGGTCGTGTGTTATTATGAGGGCAGACTGTGTTAACCTCCTGCACAAACACACTCAACAGAGAGAGAGAGAGAGAGAGAGAGAGAGCAATGTTAAAACACTACAGAGACTGATTACCAGTTCATGTTTCAGTTGTTGCTTAAAAGTGCCTCTTTGGAGTTTAATGTTGTCTTTTAATAACTTTGCTAAACTGCATCACATTGTGACATATTCACTAAAAACAGGCTGTGTTGAAATGTGTCATTTAAACTCTACAGATCAAACTAAAATGATCCTGTTAAAAATGAACTGCAGTCACTTGCAGAGTGGCGGGTGCAGCACAGCGTTTCAGAAACATTCTCACATTCTGATTTCTGTGGTTTTCTGTTCTTCTTCATCACCTCATCACGATCACATGGGTCAACTTTCCAAAAAACCAAATACCCTTTTAGCTCATAAGATCAAGGGCAATTTATGACCAACATTTCTCAGCTGTTTCTCCTCAAACTGAATCCTTTATTTATATTTTATTTAGCTTGAGTACAGTGTCAGTACATGAAGTCTGAAGTATTAAATGTTATAATTTTGTCATAAGGGCATGTGCTTGTAGAAGCAGAAAACCTGCTAAAGTATAATACAGATGATTTGGGTGGCTAATGAAAAACATACAGGAGCTTTTTGACACACAAAAAAGAAGAGATTACATATAATACAGAATTCATAAAATATAAAATAAAAAGTTCATTTATAACTTTTCATCTTTGAATCTCCGTTCACTTGTAAAACTCACCGTCTGTGTAAAACTGTGAGAGCTCAGTGTTACACTTTATTAAAGTCATATATGCCAATATACTCGATAGAGTGTCACTAATGATTTAGTATATACTAATGACACACACACACACACACACACACAGACACACACACACTCACACACACAGACACACACACACACTGCTCCTCACCGTTAATCATCCTCAGATGAGATTCAGTACAGTGGCCACCAACTCAGACTCTTTGTGAGCTGTGACCTCTGGGTCAACGATGAGAGACTGAAAGCAGGTCTGTTACTGTCCACACTGCACACATGGGCCGCTGTAGCCACGGCAACCACAGAACGGACACATGGCACAAGACCCCTCACAGATGGGCCCTGCACTGTGTGTGTGGAGGGGGTTGTCATGGTGAAGGAGCACAAGCAAAGGTAACAAGCTGAACGGCCAGTGACAACCACAGATGTAAATACTATACAGACACTAACAGTGAAACATGTCTGGTCACATTTCTGTATAGAAACAGTAAGATTTAGTAAGATTTAAATGTAAATTGTATTTGACTGTGAAAGTAAATGTTAATTTATAGTTCTAGATAAGAGGGTACGGATGGCACTCATGAACATTTACTAAAACTGTATGTTTTCACATTCAGTTCAATTTTAGGTTGTTTTATGCATCACACCCACTTGACCAGCAAGTTTGTTAAACATTAAAAGCCAACAACCTACCCATCATCACCTAGTTAACATCTCATTCTAGCATTACTGTGAAAACACTGAACTCAACCCACACACACACACACACACACACAGAGACACACATGCAGTCCAGGTACATGTGGAAAGTTAAGATGCTTGACTAAAACACATGCCACACCGACAAACAGGAGAGTAAAGAACTTAAACAGAACAGATTGGACAGAAACACACACACACAAACACAGACACACACGCACACACAGAGTGCCTGTGACAGTGATTAACGTTTTGTGTGTATGAAAGGGACAACAAACAGACAGCAGCTCATTTCCAGCGTGTGTGTGTGAGATCAGACACAGGAGGAGTCAGCCAATTAGAAGCTGGACACCACGCGGTCCACACGGGAGGGGCTGGGGGGGCAGGTTTTGTTTTCTTGAAAAAGTGCCATAAAACCACCCTGCTTAATTGGTGCCCTATAAAATTAGCATTTGCAAGAGTATTAGATTTCCTCTGCTTTTGTCTGGGTTGTTGACCTTATTCAGCGTGATTCCCTTTCTGTTAGTTCTTCTGTGTTATTGAGAAACAGACTGAAACAGAGAGGAAACTGGTATTTAGCTGATCATCTCCTGACTTTCTCTACTCTGTGACATTAGTCATGGCTGATTCAGACTCTTTGATTTCATCTGACTGCTGCTCTGTGAATCATGTGACCTACAGAGACACTGCTGAGCACCTCATTAACACATTAACCAGCAACAGCAGGTTTCATTTCAGACTCTGTTAGGTGTCATAAGTTTTAAACCATAAAAGCAGGAGGTCACATCTGATAAACACTCTCAGCAATACACTGTTAACAGACTTAATAATGCTTAACAGATAATCAGTCACATAATTTCTCTCTCTCTCTCTCTCTCTCTCTCTCTCGCTCTTTATATATACTGTACACATATATGTATATACTCTGTATATGTTATTTATGATTAATGACATTTTTTAGCCTTTTTTAGACACTTTAGTCAATCCTTCTGCTGTATTATGTATAATGGTTATACACAGCACTGCTTATGTTTTATGTTGAGTAATTAAAGTAATATTTTCCATCTAATTCCCATATTTACATTAATTCATATAGCTATTTCATACATATAGTGGGATTGTCTGCATCCACAGTTAAAATATAAAATATGTCCCCAGCAAGGCCCTGGCCAATTTCAGCCATCTCCAGCACTGTTTATATACACACATATATATAGCCAACATAAGAAAAACAGCGCAGAGATGTGTTAAGAGGCTTACAGTAGAGGGTGATGTGATAGAGAGGTCACAGAGAGAGGTGAGAACTTGTGTGTATTTGCATACGTGAGGAGCAGGACTGGAGATTGTAGGTGATCCAGCATTGTGATGCGTTCTGTCTCAGCTCCGCCCCCTGCAGATCTCTTTGATGCTCATAAGTTCAGCACATCACTGTATCACCTCAAAGGTCACCTGCGCTGTGATCCCCGAAAAGTGGTCGCCTGGAGGCCCTGCAGGACCGGGGCCAAACTTTTGTTCCTAAAGAAAATAAACGTGTCGTTAGGACGAGAACAGGGAAGGTCTGCAGAGATGAAAACAAATAGAAGGGGAAAAGGAGGTTGTATGCTAAATATGCTAATGAGATGTGAAAATACACACAACATCATTTAAGGTGTTTGTACTAAGTGTAGTTTTTAAATAAATATAAGATATAAGATTAATGTGTCTTAATGTCCTTGCATCAGATTACAACATATCAAACTGTAGCTTCAATTTTTAAAAGGACAACAGACACCAAACACAGTTCTCAGACAGAACTTGACACACACACACACTCACAGTTGTAAAATACAATAGTACTGTTGAAAAAACAACAGATTATCCATATTGAGACATGTTATGATTAATAAACATGCAAATCATATTTTAGCATCTAAGCTGTTCATTAACACCACAAATTATTTTGACCTGACCATCAGTTTTAAAACACAAAAGAGTGTTCATAGCTCTCTGTATCTGGAATCTCTCTCTGTCACAGCTTTCTGTAACTGTGAGAGCTCTTTACACACACGCGATTTTAAATAACAGTATTTTAATCTGTGATGAATATTGCTGCCATCAGTAATGATGTACAGCCGTTTATTCTACAGAAACTGTGATTCTAGAAAATGTTCTATAGAGACACATGCTGTGGCTGTGCGGGGACGCACTGTAGGAGAGCGCTGTGATCTGCCCTCTAGTGGTAATATGATGTACTGCCTCATTACGATACAGTAGATACAGTACAGGCCGGTTCATGAGGGAACCAATTCTTAAATTTAATAGAATTGTGTTCTGTTCTGCTTTAGATTTAATGACACAGACTGACACAAACTAGTTTTAATTATCTCCAATTTCCTAAAAGAAACAAAAGTGAAGGGAAAACAAAATGATTACAGACATGAGATGAGACAAAGGAAAATAGAAAAAAGGAAACAGACAGAAGTAAAGGAGAGCTAGAGAAAATGAAGGGATATCTCCTCAGAATCACACAGCACTCGGGCAGTGAGGTCCGTATGTATTATTAAAGCGTGTTCATCAGTCAGAAACGTTACATAACTTCAGCCCTGCACGCTCGCAGATCTGCTGGACAGGTTCAGGAGCTGTTCTGAAGATGCACTCTGGTATTTTAACACATGCAGAGGAATGATGAAGTTTTCATTATTCATACTTGACTGGAGATGCTTTCTGTCTTCCAATAAAATGAATCTTATTTCATGTTTGTGTTTGTGTGGCATTATGTAAATAACTTTCTCTCATTTACTAATTTAAGATTCTGTTGGTGTGTTATTAATATTTTCTGTGTGTGTGTGTTTAAAATTAGTATCTTTTTCTCTGTGCCTCTGTTCTCTCTTTAGGTTAAAGAGGAAGAGATTTGATCTGACCACCATTCATTTATTACTGTTTTAAAAATATCTGGTCTTATTTTTTGTTTTAATACTTTATACTTAATAACGTGTTTAATTAATCTAATCTTTGTATTTTACTCCTTTTTGTTATACCTGTGTTAATTAGTGATGTTTTGTAATGCAAAAATCATTATTCGTACTTTGTCATTAAAAAACGCTCACCAGTGTTCTGTGGGCGTGTATGATACGTCAGATGTGCGGTTTGCTGAGGAGAGATGCTCTGACTTCTGCTTTATTTGGAGATTATTTGGAGCAGCCTAAAGAATAAAAAGGTTTTTATGTAACATGATTTGAAGAAGCACAGTGTATGACATCACTGCTGTAGTTCTGTGTATTTTTAAACATAGAAACATCTGCCCAGGGACCACAGAGTGAGAGTGACCTGTGAAGGGACTTCAGTTGAGTTCTCCTGAATTCAGATATTATGCAACCACTTGATCTTCATTTATTTATGTGCATGAACATTTCCAGAGCAGAGAGAGAGAGAGAGAGACAGAGAAAGAAAAAGAGAAAGAGAAAGAGAAAGAGAAAGAAAGAGAGAGAGAGAGAGAGACAGAGAGAGAGAGAGAGAGAGAGGGGGGGGGTCTTTCTCCCTGTCAAGGTCCAGGTCTGGATGTTCTCACCATTTTCTTGTGCAGTTCTACTGCCACAAACAGCCACAAACAGCAGATATGTTCCAAACTTGAACAACTTCCAGAAACTTGAACAAACCTCAATGTCTTGATATGAGTTAAAGAAACAGTGTTAACGAGAACAACAGAGAATATTCTGACAGCATAATCTTCAAAGCTTGTTGTCCATGGTAACACACAGCATACCTTCAACATTTCTGCTTTTATCTTCTTGAGGGCTGATCAGTGCAGCCCCTGACTGACCTGAGACCTGTCTGAAAATCTCTGCTCTTGTCTGACAGAATAAACTCATCAAACACTCCTGTGATGACAAAAGAGAGACAGACACATCACATCTGTGTTTGCGCACAGATGACATTCATTATTTCACTGTTGCTTTCATGACTTTATAAGAAAAAAAACAGAAGATCAAAGTTAAGTTGCCATCAAACAGCTGCTGAGAAAACTAGCTGAAATGAACAGTTTAAACTATAGAATTATATATGTAATGATAAACACTAAATGAAGATAACACACGTTTAAAAAATGTTTTGTTTAGTCATTTGACCCTTGACTAAATGTTCACTTATAAAACAAGAGCTGTGACAGAAATATATGAATATTGGAACTTAGTTTTAGAGGACAGATTTCACACAGTAAAACTGTAATGTAGCTCTTGTGACAACTAGCTCCACTCTCTTAAACTCTTAAATTAAACTCTTTGTGTTCAGTTAACTGGTTAAGTGTTTAATCTGATTATAAACATTCCCAAAGATCTGCAGCTGAGTCAGGATTCAGGGATCAATAGATTCCCACAGGATGAAAGAAATAACTCACCAATTCAAACTGTGTGTGTTGTATTGAAGTGCTGTATGATTTATAACAGTCAGTGCAGACACCTGCAGCGTCTCCGTGGAAACGGTCGCTGGTAACTGCGGGTGTTGTGAGTTCTCTGGGGATAAAGAACAACACTGTAACTCATTATTATTCACCTGCTCAGAGAAAACACTGGAGAACAGACAGCGCACCTCACTCTGTTACAATGTCTGCTATATTAGAATAGAACAGATTTTACTGTCATTGTCTTGGACAACGAGAGACATGTTTAGTAGCTCACAAGATTGGCATAATAAATAAATACAAATAAAAAATAAAATACACAAGTGGAGAGGATTTTCAAAAAGGTAATATATATACAATGTTAGTGCAAAATACTGTGGTGCACACTGGATTAAACAAAAACAACAGTGTACATAGTGTTGTTGACTGTATATCAGAATGTACACAGTGTTGTTGAAAGCTGAGGTCAATGTCCACCTCAGCTGAACACAGCTGCTGAAACTGCACTCATTTTAATAGCTCTGTATTACATGTGATATTTTAATGACACCCTGCAGCTGTACCTGCTGCTAATGTGAACAGAAACCCATGTTATATGTCACACATGTTATATGTTACACGTGTTATATGTTACACGTGTTATATGTTACACATGTTATATGTTACACATGTTATATGTTACACATGTTATATGTCACATGTAACACATCTGAAACTACAAATCACACGGGACACATGTAACGTGTGTGTAGCTTCTCTCCTCATGCTTTTATTTTGCTTTCATTTGTCTGTCTTAATTTTTCTTTTCTTTTTCTGTATCTCTCTCTTTCTCTTCCTCTCTCTCTCTCTCTCTCTCAATGCAAATAAGCATGTCATATAAACAATAAACAATGAAATCTCGTCCTCCAGTGGCCTCTGTTCTTCAGCTTTGATCTGTGTGTGTTTGTATTGTTCTTCTGAAAGCCTCGGTAATCACACAACCACTGGCTTTTCACTTCTCAGTTCATGTATCAAAAGAAGCTCCACTGCGATGATCTGCTGCAGGAAAACAGCACAAATCATTTTTTGGACAAGGAGAAAAACTCTGAGATCTAAAATTTACTGTATGTTTTCACAACACACTGAATTCAATTCAAATGATGAGTTCAAAAGCAACATTTAGTCTTTTAAAAAGGTTTTTAAAATCTTCTATTGGTAAACTTAAAAAGACATATACATGAATTTCTGCATCTTAATCACAATGTGTGTTCACATTAGTAAGAGATGAAAAGTCAAGTCAAAGTCAACTTTGTTGTCAATTCTGCCACATGTACAGGACATACAGAGAATTGAAATTGCGTTACTCTCAGACCCTGGGTGCATACACGTAACATTAAATACAAAMGATGGACAAAGTGAAAACAAAGTGAAGTGGATTGTGTGTAACTGGTGTGAATAAAAACAGAACTCTTGACTTCCAGTCTGTGACATCACTGCATTCTCCCAGTGTGAGTGGGTGAACAAGCTGAGCGTGATGAAAGAGAGAAGAACATGTGTGTGTGTGTGTGTGTGTGTGAGAGAGAGAGAGAGAGACAGAGACAGAGAGAGAGACAGAGAGAGAGAGAGAGAGAGAGAGAGAGAGAGCACATTATATAGTGTGTATCATAAACGGCCTTCAACACAGTCAGTTAAACCTCAGAATAAAACCTCAGATATCTTCATACTGAGTAACATTTCTACACAGTATTATGTCTTAAAACTTATATTACATTTTAAATTCAGTAGTTGTGAATGTTCACTGTGACGTCACAGCACATGGAGTTAAACATAAAGGTTAATTACAAATGCACGTTTTTAATTCATCTGCAGAAAATGCTAAAATGCTTAGAGATACATCGAGTTAATGAGACAGTGACGTTCATTTTCTGAACCTGCGTCCTGCACAAAATATACACAGTGTAAAAAAAGGACTTCATTCATTAGTTCCAGTCTGAAAGTGTCTCAGACCATTTATCTCAGACGTCTCCCAAACCACCAACGCAAGCTTTTAGACTCCTGGTAAATAAATTCAGCCGTTCTGCTTTAAACCAGATGAATCAGCAACATTCTGAGGTTGAGGTGACACAAAACAAATGTCACCTCAACACAACCACTGCGCAAAACCCACAACTACACAGGTGAAGTTTTCCCTGCCTGTTCTGACATCATCACCAATGTTTAATTGTAGTTCACTACTTGTATGTTAGAAACGTGTAGCACAGCTAACTACCATTTCACAATGACAGACTAGTAGTTTGTAGATTGACAAACATTATTGTTTATCTATTGTTTCATTAATTTCTCTCACAGTTGTCTCCATTTATTTCTATATCTGTTGTTTCTGATCCATAAATCTTTTTAGTCTTTCGAGAGCAGAAGAAGAAGAGGAAGTGATGGATTCCTCCTCTTCTAAAGAGAACAGAGTAAATCTGTTCTCTTTATTGTCTACACTGTGTACACACTGAAGAATGACCACACACACACACACACACACACAGAGAAGCTGATATTTTGTCAAGTCTCAGACAGAGATTTTCCTCAGTAAGATTCCTGAAACAAAAACACAATATCACCTCCAGCATGTATTCACACCCATCGACTCTTCTGATACATTTCCAAATGTTTAAATATTTATTACTCCCTTCAATGGCACACATTCATGTAAATAATTCACATAATAAAAATATTAGCTTCAAGTAAAATCTAAATGGTTTTGAATATAAAATGTACATTCATATATTTATATGAATATAAATTTAATATGAAGAATTTGTTCATCAAGCATTAAGTCATGGCAGCAGGTGTATGAATACAGAAAGTCAAATAGTTGGTGTGCATTTACAACACTCAGCTCAACCAATCAGAATTCAGGGGTGGAACTAACTCTGATTTATTATTTAAGACCCTCACTCAGTTCAGCTCTCTCTCTCTCACTCCCTCTCTCTCTCTAACATTATTTTGGGTCCTCAAATAGGCATATACACACTCACAATGATCTAGAATGAAGATAATTTTGCAGGATTTTCACAAAACACAAGAACTAAAATAAAAGACCAAACTACAATCCCACAAATATCCACACGACTAATGTAAAGGTAAAGTTTGAGAACTATTAGAGTGCCAAAGAATATTATTCACAATCCAATTATAGAAGCAGCAACTGTAAGTACAGTACCTGAGATATTAAATCATTCATATCTTAAATGATTAATACAGTGAGTTCTGCATCACAGATGTGGTGTTGAGAGTGACGGCTGTTCTCCTGTGCTGTGGGACTCATGGCACTTTTTAAGGAAATGTTCTGCTGTTACGCAGCTGATTATATAATGGTTTGTGTGAGATTTTGATGAAGAAGAGACCCACACCTGCAGCTGTAGTCTCACCCAGAACAAACAACCTCAAAGATTCCACTCGGATGTTTACACAGCTGTAAACACATCATTTCAGTAGACGGTCTGAGTTGAAGCTAAAATATATATTCTCCACCCTCGAATGATAAATATGTTGAGGAAGATGATGACAGGAGGAGACATGAGGCTGCAGACAGCTCTGTGATACACTCACTGTGCATCAGAACATCAGATGAATCACAACCAGCTGATACAGAAGCACAAATGTGAGGAGGAAAACACAGCAGCATAAATATGGCAGTTTCTGAGTTGCTATTTATTAAAAATGGCCTCATGAAAAGGTTACTGCTATTATGAAAGAACCAGAGGATTCACAGCAACTGTTCTCTCTCTCTCTCAGTTCATTAGCAGTGTGCTGTAATAAAGTCATCCATGAGGAGCTGAGTGGCAGTGACCTTTTTCCAGAATGTTCTGGAAAGCTGCAGCACTCACATTCAACTCTTTTTAATGAGCCGTGCCTGTTTCAAACCACAGCCTCAGAGTTACTGAGGGTCATCTGCTCAAGCAGCTCTGAGAGATTCTGTTTGTTTGCTCAGCAAATTGTTTCCCGTAACAAGATTGCCAAACTGCTGTACGTTTGCAGAATGAAGGAAATACACCAAACACACACTGAATCATTAAATCAAAGAAATCTTTAAACTGGCCTTTTACTGTAAACTAGTATTAAGTTCACCAAGTTATGTTAACTGCATAAAAACAAACATTTAGTGTTTGCAGTGTAAAAGCAGCTCCACACTCACCCTCTGTGTGCTGATGATGTCATGACGGTCAGATATGGCAGCTTATAAATATTTGAGAGATGAGATGAAGGAAGAATGATGTCACAGCATCTGTGGACTTCCTCTGTACATCAAAGTGTCCCCCACACACACACAATTCGGTGAGCACATGCTCACACACACACACTCACACACACACACATCAATGAACACACAGCTCAGCTTTCAGGTGGTAGAGAATTTCTTCAGAAGCTGATGAAGTGATGACTCATGAGCTAAAGGAGGTTATGAAGTATGAAGAGAATCACTAGGGTTTGTTATACAGTATGTGTGATATAATGAAGTCTGATAGACACACATGGACAGAAGCACAACACAAAACAATGTCATTATTTCAACCCAACAGCCTAAAATCAATCGCTTTAGTAAATGTATGCATGATCATATTTAATTAACAAATCATAAGTCTGTATATTCAGGGCTGTTGTATTAGGTTAAAATGACAGAAAAAGTTAATTTGTGAATTATTTGTAATATTGGGTTGGAATAATTGCTCTAACAGAAGAGAACAGTGCAGCCTGTCACACAGAAATTCAGTTGTGCAAATCACAATGAACAGCAGTGTGGCGAATCCAAACTCATTTCATTCTTGTGTGTAAGAAGCTTTAGCCTGAAATTCTCATAATGTCTAAAGACACAGAGATTAAACTCTGCATGTCAGTCATGACACAGTGAGTCGACAGCACAGAGTAAAAACTGTGAGACAACAGACACGGCCATGAAACAGAGAACGATGAGAGAAATTAAAGTGTGGTTAGTGTGCTGAAGTTACACTGTGATAAATCAAATGATAGATCTAGTGCTCTTCTACATGTTTACCAGTGACCTCCAGCGCTGGCTTGAGTCAGATGATCTTCCTCGCTGACAACCTCCTCCACATACAGTAGTGATGTCACCGTCTCGGAAAGAAATACAGTAAGTTCTGAGCAAATACTAAACACATTCAATGTCACAAATCATTGCCGACATTTAGTTCATTCATGGTAAACGTTATATTGCGTTCAACAAATTGCTTATTTTTAACCAAACTATATATACAATTTCTTTCGTAGAACATTGTTTTGTTCTCTTTTCTTATATAATTCCCATAAATACGATAAACGGAAAGGTGAGACAGGGGCGGAGCGGGCAGAGAGAGAGAGAGAGAGAGGGAGAGAGATGCTCTCTCACACACACACATCTTCAGTTAGTTTGAAGCCTCTTCACTCCAGCATGTTGTTTTGAACGGAGTCGTGTGATAAACCACGAACAGAAATTCTTGGCCGCTGCGCTGCAGGATGTGACGCCGCTCATGAGGCGCGTGTGTCGGGCTGATGTCGAGCGCTGTCCGCGGTGCTGAAATCATTTCTTCACGGGAATGAGAGGAGAGTAGATGAGATTGCACGTCCAGCCGTCGTGGGAAGGATGAGGGGTTGCTTCATGCCCACACCGCTGCTCATACTGAGCTGTTTTGGAGCGTCGTGGGTTCTGGCTGGTGAGTTTATTTGACATCATTCATTTCAGATGGAGCATGAGCACAGATCGGATTACTGAACGTGTTCTATTTCAGCGTCCAGTGGAGATTTACACGATACCTGCGTGCATCACGTGTCATACTGGTCAGTGTGTTTAAGTGAAACACGTATTTAACGCTGAGACGCGTGTATATGTGAGGAGAGCTCGTGGAAACAGACATACAAATAATTACTGAAAGAGGCAAATTATACCTGTAATACACACCTGTTGCGCGCACGCACATGAACAGACACACATGCAATAACCACACATCTGCACGCACATGCACACATACAGTAAACACACACACCCACATTCCATACATCATGAATCTCCTCTGCCATTTATGTTATTAGGAATATTTTTCGGCAATATTAAATATTAAAATAACATCGATTATACATCGATGTTATTAATAACATCGACAAAGATGAAAGAATGATTTTGAACTGCGTAAGTGTCGCCAGCTCATTGTCATTTATGCTGAAACACACAGAAGTTCCTCTAACGGAGATGAAGCCAACAAAATGAATCCAAACTACAGCCAACACGTCAGCTAAAGCGGCTATACATCTTGATGCGTTATGCTTCTACTGTTTCCACTGACAGAATTCACTATATGGTTGAGACTCCTGAAGGGAAATCATCACACATGAAACACTGGGGTGAAACTGTGGCAGAGGACAGCAGAACTGTTTCCTATATAAAATACCTTCTTGGCCTCAAGAACGTGCAGTTCAGATAGTGTTCAGACACTTTAATCAGATGTGGCAGAATTACACAAACACACAGATACACGTGCCTTCCAAACCCTGACGTCACTGTGTACTAACTCAAATGTAAAACACACACACAAAATAATGTTGCTCATTACAATCAGATGAAGTAGTGAGATAGATATACTGTAACCAAAACTGATTTTAAATTCAACATGAAATCACAAATACTCAGTTTATTATATTAACTATGCCATTATTGTGCACAAATCATCAGTTTTTGTTATGATAAATGATGTCTGAAACAACTTCTGCTCAGCTGTTCTGAGTCTGTTTCTGGCATGTAACGCTTACACTTCACCATCAATTCCTGATGGACTGTTACTACAACACAGTTCCACTCACTTTCTCTGTCTCCATAGCAACTAAGCACAAAACCACGGTGCTTTTGATTGGGTTATGTCTTTATGATTTGTTCTCTATAAATATACTTACAAATACATGACAGACACATGACGCCACACTGAAGAGTTTAGTTCACTAAAACTGAACAAACAGCTTTTACATTTGAGAGATGAACCTTCCTCAAGCTGACACTTACAAAGCAAATAAATCTCATTCTTTATTCTGATTGGAGGAGCTGTTTTCAGATGCCAGTGAATGCACACGTGTGACTGTATGTTCAAATGTGTCTGATAAGATCAGCAGTTTGGATCATTGCTGGATTTAATGCTGTTAGAAAACTCTACAGGTGTATAGCTGAGAGTCCCCACAAGTAACTGAGACATTGTAATTAACTCATCCAATGAATCTAATCACTCCCACAGTGTCCTCATTAACACCTGATGATAGTGTTAATTAACACTCGTTTCCTTCACATGGGAATACTGGATCAGAGCGAGAGAGAAAAAAAATGATGTTAAAATGTACAATCAGATTCATTGGTGATTGATCAATCATCATTTATCTCCTCTAAACGTATAAAAATGAAATCAGATATTTCCAGAGGTCACGTGTGTAAAACATGATCACAGTAAATGTTCACATGCTGACATGTTCTCTGTAAACTGCTGCCAGTGATGCTTTAGTTTCTCATGACTGCGCAGGTGAACAGATTTGGCATGCAGTCTGTGGACGTGTGCGTGCATGTGAGTGAATATAACTCATGAATATAACTGCATGACACTCGTGTGCATGTGGCGAGTTATTCAAAGCAGGTCAGACTGTCTGACTCAGTGATTGTATACTTAGACTCCTGGAAACACAAATGAGTCAGAACTGAATTAATAATGACTACAAACTTTATCTCTGCTGACATGTTTGTGAGTGTTTAGTCCCATCATGAGAAAGTTACCTTGACTGAATGAGGATTTAAATAGAATTGAATCTCTGTTTCTCAGACAGCCTGGCTGCTCCAGTGAACGTGTCTGTCAAAGACCTGAAGTCCAGTTCTGCTCTGCTGACATGGGACACACCAGACGGAGACTCAGTCATTGGATTCGCCATCACACAGCAGGTACTGAGAGAGAGTCATAGAGAGAGAGAGAGAGAGAGAGAGAGATTCTCAAAATAGACTTGCTGACATTTTAATAATAAAGATGTTCGGTGGTCAACACCCGTTGTCATGGTGATACATGACTGTTTTGTGTCTTCTCATCCTCATTAATTATCAGCAGATTTCTGTAGATCTGATAATTTAGCAATATAGGTAAAAGTTTGTCTAAAGACGTGTGAGGAGATCTCACATGGAAAATGTTTCAGCTAGATATTGAGTTTTAATTTATTTATGCATAACAGAAGAAAGACGTCCGCATGCTGCGCTTCATCCAGGAAGTCAACACTACCACCAGGAGCTGTGCATTGTGGGATTTGGAGGCAGACACAGACTACATAGTGCATGTTCAGTCTATCAGTATAAGTGGACCGAGCCCCCTCAGTGACCCTCTGCATTTCAGAACCCTGAGAGAAGCAGAAACACAAGCATCTAAAAGCAAAGGTACAGCGCATGCGCACACACACATAAACATACATGATTATTTTTGCTATCATTACCTCTTATTTTCTTCATTAGCTGGTGAATAGATATTGTCTATTTGTGTTCTGTTTACATTATACTATGCAGACATGAAAGTTAGGGTTATAAGGCTCTGGTTAGGGTTATAGGGCTCTGGTTAGGGTTATAAGGCTCTGGTTAGGGTTATAGGGCTCTGGTTAGGGTTATAGGGCTCTGGTTAGGGTTATGAGGCTCTGGTTAGGGTTATGAGGCTCTGGTTAGGGTTATGAGGCTCTGGTTAGGGTTATGAGGCTCTGCTTAGGGTTATAGGGCTCTGGTTAGGGTTATAGGGCTCTGGTTAGGGTTATAGGGCTCTGGTTAGGGTTATAGGGCTCTGGTTAGGGTTATGAGGCTCTGGTTAGGGTTATAAGGCTCTGGTTAGGGTTATGAGGCTCTGGTTAGGGTTATAAGGCTCTGGTTAGGGTTATAAGGCTCTGGTTAGGGTTATAGGGCTCTGGTCAGGGTTATGAGGCTCTGGTCAGGGTTATAAGGCTCTGCTTAGGGTTATAGGGCTCTGGTTAGGGTTATAAGGCTCTGCTTAGGGTTATAGGGCTCTGGTTAGGGTTATAGGGCTCTGGTTAGGGTTATGAGGCTCTGGTTAGGGTTATAGGGCTCTGGTTAGGGTTATGAGGCTCTGGTTAGGGTTATAAGGCTCTGGTTAGGGTTATAAGGCTCTGGTTAGGGTTATAGGGCTCTGGTCAGGGTTATGAGGCTCTGGTCAGGGTTATAAGGCTCTGCTTAGGGTTATAGGGCTCTGGTTAGGGTTATAAGGCTCTGCTTAGGGTTATAGGGCTCTGGTTAGGGTTATAGGGCTCTGGTTAGGGTTATGAGGCTCTGGTTAGGGTTATGAGGCTCTGGTTAGGGTTATGAGGCTCTGGTTAGGGTTATGAGGCTCTGCTTAGGGTTATAGGGCTCTGGTTAGGGTTATAGGGCTCTGGTTAGGGTTATAGGGCTCTGGTTAGGGTTATAGGGCTCTAGTTAGGGTTATAAGGCTCTGGTTAGGGTTATAAGGCTCTAGTTATATATGTGCTGTGGTCTTGACTAACCTACAGTTTGATCTCTGACAAGAGCATTAATAATTTCCAGTGTCTCTGATAGACATTGAATATTATGGCAACACATCTATGTGTTCTTACTGAGCAGTAGCTTTACAACCAGCTTAAACAGGAAGTGTTGCCTTCTGAGAAGATGTTCCTCCAGACACTGAAAGCTGGATTCACTTTCATTCAGACACACGAGCATCTCTGAGGTGAGACACGGATGTAGCTGATGACCTCTGACTCACATCAGCCCTGTGATTCACTCCAGCACTGTTCTGTGGGTTTCTCCTCTCAATGACTCTTCTGATGGTTCTTCACAGATGAAGTGACCATGGAGGAAGTGGAGCAGAACCCTCCGCTCAGGCCAGGAGAGATCATCATCATAGTGGTGGTTCTGCTCATGTGGGCAGGTGAAAATCAGCATTTCAACCCTGTTGTGTGATGAAACCAGGATGGAACAGAATCTTCAGTAATGACCATATTGTTTGTGTCTCTGTCTTTCTCAAGGTGTCATCGCTCTCTTCTGTCGTCAGTATGACATCATCAAAGACAATGAGCCAAACAACAACAAGGACAAAGCCAAGAACTCTTCAGAATGCAGTACCCCTGAGCATCCATCAGGGGCTCTGCTGCGCAGCAAAGTATAAACACAGCCCTTCGAGTCCAGGAGACACCTGGCAAGTAAAGCCCCCAGATAATCCAATACTAACATTCACAGTTAGGTTTCTGATTACTGTTTATGACAGCGTAAACAATGCTGCCATAATATTATTTCAGTATAAGGGCTAAAACATTTTTGAAACGTACTCTCATATTACTCTCAAACATCTCATATAAACATCTCATAATCCTCATTATTGAGCTTCATCCCTCTGGAATGTAAAAATCTCTTTTACACTCTTCATCATCAATAAACAGTTTAAGTAACATCACAAACCTGCAGTATCTACTCAACACTCATTAATCTGTCTCTCTTTTTTTTTCCTCAACTGAAATTGTGAGATGAATTTTTCATTCAATACATTAAGACATCATTAGGAGACATAAAAATGCACTGCATGACCCAGACTAACAGTGCACATCTGTATCTCTCTCTCACTAGTTCTCAAAGAACAACAACAACAACAGAATGTCATCTGTCAACGTTATTAAATTGTGACAAGAATCCACATCAAAAGATGAAGCTGTTACCAAGGCTACAGAATGGCAATATGTGCCCATCCACGTTCAGAACAAGTTTTCTGAAGCCAGTTATACAAAAACAAAAGCTGGAATCATTCTGCAGGACTGGAAACACTGAGAACATCTGACAGGAGCCACATTGCCCGGCTCTGACTCCAGCAGTCTGGAGATAAAACTGATTCTGTTCAGCACAGAGAAAAACACAAGAAAAATGCCAATTTCTATCTGCACTGACTCTCCTTTCAACCTTTTGAAAGATTTTTTAACTTTATTCAGTGTTGCAGTACAAACAGCATGATCGGTGTTCCTGTGCTCAATGACGATGATGAAGACTGGAGAACATCTGGACAAACTCACTTTATTATTACTGCTACACATTTTAAAATAAGAGTGAAGTCGTCAAAATGATGAAATAACAGAAAGTGAGGTTTGGAAAGTATAGTGAAGTTTGTTTAGTGTTCACAATGCTGAACAAATCAAAATAACCCGGTTTTGGTAGTTAAAGTTTCTTCACCATTTTTGTCTAGAACACTCACTGGCTCACTGTGGCCATTCTTATTTAATTTAAGCATTTTATAATAAACCTTTAGATCAAAACGGTTTAAAGATCAGGAGACACAAATTCTGTCAATTATCTCTGTAGTTTTGACTGGTAGTGAACAACAAATCAGAATCTGCTACTAAATTATAACAACTGAGTAATATACAGTCCTAAGAAGCCAAAATCTGAAGAAAACAGTTTCCTTCACATTACTTGTTCTCTCTCAAGCGTTCATTTAGAGAATAGCTGGTTTATTCTGACTGTTGGGCGGGAACTGACAGAGCTACAAATAAAACAAGTAGTTTGTGACACTACAAGCTGCTCATAAAAAGTAGCAAACTACACTGAAGTGATTTTAAAGGGCAAAACCAAACAACATTATTTTTCTGGAACTAAAACAATTAGTGTATATTTACACTAAAATACTAAACATTAAAATAGACCTGTAGTAATGAACAATGTATGTTTCTGAACAGCTTTGCAACGCTTATTGCACAGCATTAATATAAACACATCTGCGCTCCTGTCAGGCTAGTAAAAACATCGAGTTGTAGCAACACTGCTAGATTTGACTAGTATTGTTCTTCTGTTTGTTTGGGTATATTTCCTCCTTAATAAGACTGATTGTAATGGAGCTGTATCATTTAAACATTCTAACAGTGTTTGTGCATTGTGTGTTTCTCTGCTGATGGTTTTCACAGTTTGATGGTCTTTTAATCAGAAAGAACTTCTAGAGGGTGTGGGAACGTTCTCCCAATGAGAAGACTTTAGCATAGAAGATTTTATTTAGAATGTATGTTCAATATTCATATATTTCTGTGATGGACATCCGCTCTGTTTTCTCATGGGTGTCATTGTGTTTCTGGGAGAAATGAACTTCCTGTCTTAACAAGGGCTGAACATGTTTCAAATCAGCAATAACATCATGGGGGGTTCTGATCGCCCCCTCATGTTCTGCACTCCGACTGATGGACCATCAATGGTGATGAATAACTATGAATTATGGGAATCAGAGGATTAAAATCACTGTATGACCTTTTCTACGTTACGGTGAGCTTATTTCACTTCCTCCTGGACTCATTGTCATTAAATCTGATGGAATTACGAAAAATCATCTCTCTTATTGTTTGATAATGTTTGTTTTTAAATGTTCCCCTTGTTTGCCATTGGTTGAACAGTCAGATGGTCCCGCCCCAAACTCACTCCATGCACTGCTCAGACCAATGGAGGAACCATCTGAGACCCACCACCCAACTCACTCCAACATAAACAAACATGATTTTATTAGTAACGAGTAGCTTCTCAAAAACACTTTCAAAAATTAAACGATACATATCAGTGTGGGTCTCCAAAGTGTTAAATATATTAAGTTGTTTAGTGTTTATTAAACATCAAATAACCTAAAACATAAAACATGCAAAGGTTTTAAATGACAAAAAAGAAATGCTACCCGAGGCTCTTAAAGGCGTACTGTGTCTTTAAGAGAATCAACCACTAAATACTGAGCAGAATGAGAGCGTGTGGTATCATGAGGCATGTGGTAGATCAGAACATGTAACATATACTTCCCATGGCGATTTGATTCCTCTGAACATTTATTGAAGAAACAAAACAAAGACACAATGTGACCAACCCAACCCAACAGTTCAAGTTTTTAAATGATATAAAAAAATCGGAATTAACTAATGTTAATGTAACTTCAGTTACATTATAGGATGAAGGTAAAGTGTGTAATTTCAGCACCAATGACACCTCTGTGATCTGTCTGGTTAAGTTTATTAGCAACAGAGTGTGATGAGATCATCATTACTCATCATTACTCATCATTACTCATCATTACTCATCATTACTCATCATTACTTCTGTAGTTCTTCTTGGTGCTACAGTCAGCTAAATTATCCACTTCACCTACAACAAATTCTGTGCTAAATCTAATAATCATGTTTAGGTCTATATTAACTCATCTGTACAAATTCATAAAGCTGCAACAGGAACACTGTATGATTAACGCAGCCGTCAGGTCGCTGTCATGTGTGTAAATGTGTTGTGTGTTGGTTCATCACAGTTGAACCAACACTGTGTTGGGAGATGATTTTCTGGCCTTCAGACAGCGACTCTCACACTCCTCCTGAGTGTTGAACCTGTTGCTGTTTCCTCCACAGCCGCTGAACCAGAACTGCTGACATTCAGAGCTGAGGGAACTGAAGAACCATTTCATGGAATAGTCGGAGCAGCTTCCTGCATCATACTCCAGCTTACAAACATCTGTGCACACAAAGAGAACTGATGTCACTGTTTCAAAGAGCACAGAATCACGTGCTTTATAGCTAAAGATTCAACATCTATTATTCTTACTATAGACTCACTGAATCACTAAACAGCTGCACAACTTTAACATCTTAATTATGAATCTCACACGAATAGCTGAAGCAGGAGACACATGAGCTAGTACAACTAATGAACAGAGAAATGAAGAGCAGTGTGTAATCTTATGTACCCTCATTTACACTGGAATCATCCTGTGGCAGTTCTTCTGATTCTGTGAGAGAAATAAAAAAAAATCAAACGGTAAATGTCCTACAAAAAGCAAATCTTACAATAGGAACAATGATGAATTATTACATTTATATTTAATGAATGTGTTGTTAAAGTACAGTACTGTGAAAAAGTCACAAACCACCTTTGTAGTTTTAGTGGTTTAATGACCGTCCATAGTTATTTTTCATTTTCCTCTTTATTAGTATACAAACTGATACAATAACGTGCGTAACTTGGTACAAATACGCACCAAAAAACAATTTTAAGAACAAAATGGATTCTTCAGTCTCTGTGGAGACTGTGCTGGAGTCAGTAGATGAGGAGGAATTCTGGTTTTATGTCATTTAGGTTTCAGAGAGCTGCAGGTTCCTGCTATTGTTCAAGCGTAATGGAAGCTCACCCTGAATACTTGCCACTGTAGCTTATAGAAGCTGTTTTTCAGATGGTTTTGTTTGTTTTTTACTATTGCATACAGATTCCCTGCTGATTATTAAGAGACTGAAAAAATAATGATGTTTGCTGAAGTCTAATGGTGGCTGAACACCATGTATTTGAACAGATAGGATTATCATCAGTCTGTGGGCAGTTACTGTACCTGTTGATCCACACTGTGTGAAACACTCTGCCTCTGTCAGAAAGCGGTTCTCATTACCCCCGCATCCCCCGTACCAGAACTGCAGGCATGTCTTCACCTTCTGATCGTAGTGCCATCTGAGCTCATACTTTGCACAAAGGAGGCCAGAATCTTGCTGAAGAAAACATTGTGCTGTGAGAACAACAGAACATTCACTCTGTAAGAAATGTTTTCACTGAACACAAGACTATCAGACAAACAGCTTTACATGACAAAAGCAAACAGCTTGTGTATTGTAATGTGACTGAGGACACATGCACAGAAGTCCAGCAGTATCAACAGAGAGAAGCAGAGCAGCTGTGTGACAGATCTTCACCATGTTTCTTCTCAGGAGCTTGAGGGTTCTCGGGGGCTTGAGGGTTCTCGGGAGCTTGAGGGTTCTCCTCTGCGTTTTCTTGTGTTAAAACATCACTGGAGTCATTTGGTGTCATTGGTGATTCTGTGTATAAGTCTTGGTCATCATAAACATCTTCATATTCCTCTGGAGTTTCATGTGTTGGGGGGGCAGTGGGTACAGTGTCTCTGAAACACATAAAAATGTTACGTTACACAAGATATTCAGATTATGAGTTCAGAGCTGTGAGTGTCATGCTACAGACTGCAAAACCTGTGACTTCTGCCAGAATAAAACAATAACATTTCAAATCACCAAAGCAGTGCTGACAAGCTACAGCTGAACGGCTTTCAATACAAAAAGCAAGAAAGGACAGTACTGGCTCGGTTCATAAGATTGTTTCAGTTTAATTTCTAAAGCGCATGGACAATTACAAACCTCTCTGCGGACTGTCCAATCTCCACGAGTCTGGGCTGAAAAGCATCACACTCGCGAGTCTGCGGCACTGAGCGAGGAATGAGTTCTCCTGAAAACCAACAGAACGTCAAACTCTGACTAAATCAATACTGTCTGAGCTGTACTGTGGATGTGCTCAGTATTCAAACAGCAGTCACTGACGCTCTACACATCTCTGTGTGTTTATCTACAGAACTGACGAATGTGATTATGCTGTTATTAATAATAGTGCAGTACTGTCAGATCTCTTCAACCATGTTTATATCAATAACACAGAATCAACATCAGTTGAGAGAATCTGGAGAAAGTCCACAGATTTAACTTTAACTGTGCACACAGTTTATGTGTTATTTTCGGTGGGAATCAGAATAATGCAGCAGTTCTTACTGTGGAGCAGGTGGAGGAAAGCCTGAATGAAGCGCCGGGCGTACTCTTCATCCTTCCGTCTGCCAGATCTCAGAAACACCAGCCGCTGCTCCAGAGAAGAGCTGGTGAGCTTCTCCATCTGAGTCCAGTTGAATTTCTGTCCCGTCATGATGATAAACATCACAATGTTCTGACACCTACACAGTTTAGACACATACTCAAGCTGCGCCTTGTTCAAGTGCTCCGAGTCTTCACCAAAAACAGCCACAATCATTCGCTTCTTCCGCGGCCTCGCGGCTTTGAGGACGACGTTTGTGATCATCCATTCTAATGCAAACTCAGGACGGGAAGCCCCGCCCACCTGCTTCACCGTGTCGGTAATGTGCCTCTTCATCAGGCCGCGGTTCTTGAATCTGGTGAAGCTGAACTCCTCATGGATAAAGGAGGAGCCGTAGGTGGAGCTCTGCTGGTAGACGGCCACCCTGGATTTCCCATCCACAGCACTCGGCTCGCTGCTCAAGTCAATCTGGTCCAACAGAGAAATCATAAGTTCCTTCACACCTAAATACTGCTGAGGGTTTAGATCATCAGAGCCGTCCATCAGCACAGACAGGTCCAGGTCTATCTGCAGGGGTTCTGGCTGTAGATTTATACCACACACTGGGTCTGGATTACAACGGTCTGGGAAAAGGGAATAAACATCAGTGGTTTATAATCAAAAGATAATGACTCTGTTTAACTGTCTACATTCACATCTAACTGAAATGAAACCCCATTCACTGGTGACCATCTTGAAACTCTCATGTCATATATTGTTCTTTATGTGATGCCATAGAACAACCATTTTTGGTTCCCCATAGAACAATTCAGTCAAAGGTTCTTAAAAGAACCAATTCTTTCTTATCTTTGTATAGTATATAGAACTTGTATCCACTACAAATAGCTTTTTTGAAACAGAAAAGATCTATGAATATAAACATATACATCCAAAATTGATTCTTCGTAAAGCACCTTTTCAATTTCTGTTAATTAGTGTTAACAAAAGACACAGAGCCAGTGTCACATTTATTAATTTGGGCTTTTAAACTGTCTCCTCTGAAGATGTGAAAAGGATCATATTTTTGTGTCTGCACTGGAGCTTACCAAAACAAATGATGCATCGTTTAATGCGACTGACTTCTTCTTCATCAACAACGATGTAACTTCCTGTGTCATCAACCTGAGATGTTTGAGAAGAGTTAGTGTCTGTACACACACTGCTGATGAAAAGACCAGACAGAATCTGCACACATCTCATCTACCTGAACTGCTTGGAGAACATCTTCAGCGGGATGGTAAGCAATGACTCCGAGACTGATGTCTGCTGCCTTGAGCTCCAGCATGGCCGTGGCGGTGCTGGACGGATCTTTGGATGGCCCGTTTGTGAAGAACACAGCGACCTTACGCATGAGACGTCCCTCTCGAACGCGTTTGAAGACGTGCCGTGCCACGAAGCGCATAGCTTGCCCGATGTTTCTGTCTTCTGTGGTTGTATTCAGTGGGATGAATTTCACAGTCTCCAGCAGCTGTTTCTTCTGACTGTGGTCTGAGAAACGGATCAGGTATATGGACTCACTGTTGTAGGAGATCACAGACACCCGAGCTCCCCACGGACAGTTTGTCTCAGCAATAGAAATGTTCTCCAGTAAGGACACAGCAGCAGTGCGCATGTGCTCAGCGATCTGATCGCTCACACCTGCAGATGTGTCCAGAGCTATCACCAGCTCAGTGGGGTATGCTGGACACTGACCACTGCTCGCTAAAATAGATGTTTGAAAAATACGACACAGCATACAAATGAAATGAACACTTCATGCAGAAATTGATATTGATGAACGATATTGATGATACTGATGAATGATATTGATGATATTAATGAATGTTTTTGAGGAATGATTTGATGATATTGATGATATTGATGAATGATATTGATGATACTGGTGAATGATATTGATGATATTGATGAATGATACTGGTGAATGATACTGATGGATGATACTGAGGAATGATATTGATGATATTGATGAATGTGGCATAGAGCTGTAGTTATATACCTGTACAGCAAGCTGTTGAGACAGAAGATTACAGACAGAAACAAAGATAAAGTCAGTGGTTAATATTGTTACAGCAGCTGCTGGAGTCATTTTGATACGAAATAATTATGAAAAAATAAGATATGAAAAAAAACTAAATTGATCTAAACGTACCACAGTTTTTGCGGATGTACTCGACCAGTTCACATTCCTTAACATTGAGAAGCAAATAAAAGTCAAATGTTTATAGCCTTTAAGTAATTCAATACTGTATGAAAACGATGAAGTAATTACAGTACATTACAGTAATGTGAACCTACAGACATGACACCGGCTCCAGAAGGTCCTTTATTGCCCTGAAAAACACGTCAACTTTCAGAAATTAAAAACAGCCTACAAATTCTAAAGCAACTCCATTTGAAAATAAAATACCAGCTGAAATAAATAAAAATATTTCAGCAAAATAAACTGTGTATTTACGATTTTACGCATGTGGACTATTTAAATATGATCTCATGTGATTACACTAAATTTCTCTTACACTGCAGCTCAGTGAACGTCTCATTCAGTCATTTTAATTCAACAATTCTTTTCAGTGATATGAGCAGTGTGGTTTATTGATCTACCTTGTTGTACAGTTTCCTGTGTGTCACTTCTTATGATATGTTTTTGTAATCGAAAGCACACTTGATTTACATGTGCTCATGACAATGTCATGAAAGACTGTATATAATTATTGTAGGAACTATGAGACCGATTGACTGACCCTGTGTCCATCCACACCTCGTTCTCCTGGAGTACCAGGAACACCTGGAGAACCAGCGTTCCCCTGACCACAACAGAACAAACATCAACATACTTCATACATTCACAACCCGTCCTTTTGTGTTAGAATATATATACACACACACAACATGATAGTTTGGATACATATCAACTGTTCATTAGGTAAAATAAAGGAGTAAATAAGATAAACCGTACTGGTGTCCCCCGATACCCTTTATGACCTTTACTGCCACTGGATCCTTTGGCACCGTTCTCACCCTGTTAGATTAAAATAATAATAATAATAATTACAGCTACACAAGAGACACATACTGATACTGATCAGCTGCAGTAGCTGTTTAACTAGTTTAACACACCTGCAAACCAGGGAAGCCGATGTAACCAGGGTTTCCCTAGAAACAATTTCATTGAACAGAACTTCATCAGATGAAAGAATCAGAAAGACTTTTAGATAGATATAAGATATTTTAACTGAACATTTGTCAAATGTTTTGTGATAGTTTCTTCCAGTGTTAACCAATCAAAACCCTCGTTTTTAAATTGCCTTGGATTAAAGCGTCTATCAGGTAAATAAATTAACTAATAAATGAAAACATTTCTCTCCGAATGTTTGAATTGTGTTTTAATTTTCTGTACCTTTTGTCCCTTAGGCCCTGCAGGTCCAAACCCATCACTTCCATCTCCACCCTGTTTTTATTAAGACATGACTGAGGTTGGAAACGGTTTACATTGTCCAATCAAAACTCATCAAAAACAGAAGGAAACAGGTTTGACTGACCGGAGTCCCTTCGAATCCCTCTGGTCCAGGTTCTCCTTTGATCCCCATGTCTCCTGGCAGACCCTAAACATCAGCAGATGTGAGGGCAAGAGCACAGAACTGATCTGTTAATATCAAACTGCTGTAGAATTACATCACAAATAAAGGACAAACGTATAAATAAATCTTATCTGTTAATCTCTTACCTATCTACATTTGTCTTAAATGCCTAGCAATGCCATAGCAACAACACAGAACTCCCTAGCAACCACCATCACTTACACTGAAACAAGCAACCATCTAATCACATCCTAACAACTGCCTAGCTTTGGCCTGTCTACTAGTACTTACCAACCCCATAGCAACATCTTACCTACCCACTCCTGTATAACCTTCCAACAAAACATGAATACAATCACACAAACCCTCGGTCCTGTGGGTCCCGGTCTTCCCTTTGACCCTTTAACCCCAGCAGGGCCAAACGGACCCTATGAGAAGACACCACAGAGACATTCATCAATTAAATCAATTAAAGCTTGTTAAGCATAGTTGTCATGGTGTCACACCTGAACTCCAGGTAAGCCTGGATGACCTCTTTCTCCTTTGGGTCCAATTCCACCAGCTGGTCCCTGAACAGGTCAAAAAATAAAAACAAAGTCAGAAAGGTACAAGAAACCAAAGCATATATAAATATGAGATGATTCTGTGTGTTGGAGTTTAATGAGTGTGAAGGTTCTTACCATTTGTCCAGGATAACCAAAAGGTCCTCGCTGCCCTGGGTCACCTCTTTCTTCTGAAGCAGCACCCTACACACACACACACACACACACACACACAGTTTACCACAAGCAGACTAGACTAGACAAAACTAGACTAGATACGATACGTACTGGCAGTCCTGGTGGGCCTCTTCTTCCAGGAGCACCCTAAAAGGTTTTATGAAAAGTTAAAGAGAAGCAATCTGAGAAACACAAACATCAACACAACACAATAATTGTTTGTGCATTTTCTTTTCTAATAATGCTATTCCAAATAATAAACATTACATATTTCTCAACAGTTAAAATAAACCCCCCGTACACCAGCTTTCCTGAAAGATCTACAACCGTGAGCTAGACTTGAACTGAAAGCTGATGAAGTATAAGAGCATGACTCACAGGATCACCGAGCTCTCCACTCTCTCCTCGGGCTCCATCAGGCCCCTGTTCACCCTGACAACACCACACAATTCAGACACCTCAGTCACATCATATTCACACTGGCATTTCACATCCTGGATTCAGATCGGACAAAACCGGTTTGTGAAACAAACTCTCTTACATTTTACCTGAACGTAAACAAGTGCATCTTGGGATACTTTTTAAATGTATGTATGCTGAGTTATTATTAGCTGCTTTTCCTTAATCGGTTTTTATCATATCACAAAGGAAAATGTATATTTGTCTGCAAAACTGATTTGGGGCATTTAAACAAAAGCATATAGCTCAAAATAATTCTATAAATTCAAATCAGAGTGCGTCTAAACTCTTGACCGCTGGTGTTAAAAGACAGTGCTGATGTCAACCTACTGCATCTGCGGCTGTTTATGTAAACACAGTTCCAAGTAAACATAAACATCATGTGTGTATTAGTCCCTGCTGTGTAAACTGAGGTAAAGAAAATGTAAATGGGCCATGAAGTTAGTTTACAGTAGATGATCCCTCAAAACAGCTTCTGATCTCTCCATTTATTACTGTAAGAAACTGTTTGCACGAGAAGTTTTCAGTGATGTTCTTACATAATCATACAGGCGGTCATTACACAGTGCCGGTCTAAAGCAGATCTGATACAGAAACATTCTGACAGCCTAATGCAAACAAATCGTCAGAACATTTTCCAGAAGGAGTGAAAAACTCTCTCACCGGGGGTCCTGTCTCTCCTCGCTCGCCCTTTGGACTTGGAATTCTGTTGTCTAGTCCCGGTGAGCCCTGTAACAAACACAGATTCACATTCAAAGCATCTGACGTCAAGTTGTTTAGAAGTTAGAATGTGTGCTGTACACACAGGAGAGACTCACAGGATCTCCTCTCACACCAGCGTGTCCCTTGGGTCCAGGATTCCCCTTAAAACCCTTCACACCCTACAGCACACACACACACACCTCAGCTGGTGAATAAGCCACTGAATCAGGTTGACATTTTCTTCCTGATCATATTCATTACAGAGACTGACGTGATGGAAACAAAGTTATGTAAGTGTGAGTGTGCCTTAGCTGTAATTACAGCATCGCCTGGATCTCCTTTAGGTCCTGGAAGGCCGTTCAGACCAGCGTCACCCTGCACACAACAGAAATATACAGCAGTACAGTGAATCAAACCCCTGACTCTTACAAGGTAGCAGTGTCCGGATGTGTACAAAATGTGTCTGTTTATTCTTTATGTATTTAACATGCTAATTGCTCTGGTGTCGTTTTTCTGCTCTTCAAACGAATTAACAATTTCAATAATATCTAATCTAACAATGTCATTTATTATCTTTTTTAACTGGTATCTGTAGTCAGAGACTAACAGTACAGTAAAATGAAGGTGTGACCTGTTCTCCATTGACTCCATCCAGCCCATCCTCCCCATCCTCTCCCTGTCACACAGAGGTCAAAGGTTAGACATGTTTGGGAGAGAAACCAGCAATCTGTCTGCATTTGTTTATGACATAAAATGACATGTAGAGAAAATAACATTTCTTTCAAAAACGGCGTCATGAAACTCTTCTACACGGCAAAAACACATTTAACAGGAAGTAATACGTGGACAATGAAGTACATAGTTTTGCTGTACGTAGCACATAGTATTTTTATGCCACATAGATGTTTGTGCCGTTCTCTGATTTGCATAATTTCTTATTGTTTCTTATTCTTATTTCGAATTGTGGAAAAAACACACAAATAACCCACACATTTTAGATATTATATTTTGCCCGTTTCACTGTGACCTCTGGTCCAAAAAACTAACATGTCAGGAGGGGAAAATAAATAAATAAATTATAACACTATACTCACTTTATTTCCAGTGTAACCTCGCTGCCCCTATTAAGGAGGAAATACAAGAATATTTCTTTCATTCAGCACGACTTTAACTGCAGTCATATACAGCAACATTTAATATTATGTGCGTCCAGTGAAATTCAGAACGCAACAGTCAGGCAGGCAGGTAGGTGGTTAGCTTTGTATGAGACGTGTGTATCCATCTATAATTCATCACAGACATTATCTTGAATTTTAAGAGATTTTAAGCAGAGATTTTAAGCAGAACTCTGCACTTATACAAACAGCAAATGAAGCATCACTGATGATAAATCACATCCTTACCTTGACTCCTCTGTTTCCAGGGCAACCATAATGTCCCTGAGTCCCGTTCAAGCCTGGAGGTCCTCTCTCACCCTGCCGGAAACAAGACAGAGGAGAGACTGTTTATCTACAGCGTATACAACATACATCTGCTGTAAAACACACTCATCCTGTCCTCTACATCATCAGTGACACCTCACTAGGTCAAAGGTCACAACTGTGAATGGTCAGAACTCTGATATCAGCGGTACATTTATCTCTGATTTACTAACAGCACAGTTATATTAAAAACACTCTTATGTGATCTGTCAACATCGCTCAGTTTGACTCACCATGACACCTTCATCTCCAGGAAATCCAGGGTAACCTTTCTCACCTGGTGAGCCCTGTACAAAAAAACCACAGCAACAGTACAGGCACAAAATCTAGTGAGCTGCATCAAGATGTACTGCAAGCATCATAGGCTGTTCCAGAAAGTAAACAGCATCTTATGATCTTAACAGTGATAAACATGTCTGTATAATTCTGTAGTGAACAGTGATAAACATGTCTGTATAATTCTGTAGTGAACAGTGATAAACATGTCTGTATAATTCTGTTGTGAACAGTGATAAACATGTCTGTATAATTCTGTAGTGAACAGTGATAAACATGTCTGTATAATTCTGT
>JAZGTI010003950.1:0-29597 GCA_036877585.1 Botia kubotai
TCTGTAAAGTCTCGCGAGGTTTATTTCCTCGACGTGAACTTCCGGGAACTGTTGTTTGGATAATGGCGGACCGTCAAATTTAGCTAACGTCCGTCACAACTTCTCATCAAAGCCGGGAAACAGGCACAGAAAGGCGGGTAGTGGGAAACATAAACTTTAAGGTAGGTGTTAACCACTTGCATCCTGACCTCAGTGTTGATCGACAGACAGCTGGAACCCGGAGAAGCCAAAAGTTAGTTGGTTAGCGAGCTTTAATGTTTTAGTCGATTAGCAACAGCTGTTGGCAGTAAGTTTCCTCAAATAATTTACAGACGTGCTACAAATTGACTTTTTAATATTGTGAAACTGGTCTTAGGTTAATGGTTTTTGGTTCAAGTAGTTGTCTAGATGATTGGTTATTTGGTTGGTTGGCTGGTTGGTTGGTAAATTTGCTTCGGTAGCGGTTAGGTTTCATAACACTGATGCAGTTTGACATTTGTGTGTTTTCAGTGCGGTTTATTTTTCCTATTTGTCTTAATTTCTGTCTTTTATTTTCGTTATATTTATGTGTTTTCATGAAGGCACGATAGGAACAGTTATGTGTTTTGATCGGGCGCTTTAAATGATGTGTAAGAAACCGCTTGGGGTTTTAACTTGTATATGTGGTCGTTTTCGGCGGATATTGCAGCTGTCATTCTGAATGATGCTCACGCGTGGTTTCATCAGTTGCTATAAAAAGCCGTTTTGATCCTGATTTTAATTTTGGCAGTAGCTGCAATAGTGAACGTGATGCACTTCAGCTGTAATTTTATGATTTATAAACTTCAAGTTCAAGTGTTTTGCTGTAACATCACCTTTCCCCTGCGTCTCACTGCAGGACTGTTGGACAGAACCGCCAGCTGACCGATGTGTCCAGCTGTCTGAAAGCAAACAGCACTCATGTGTCTCTTAAATAAAACTGCTGGAAGGTCAGTCGTGCTACTTTAATTTATGTGGGGAAACATTCATGTGACTTAACTTATTAACTGACACTTTTAGCATCATAGCTGTCTAGAAGCCGTGCTGTGATGTTTCAGCTGTGTTGTTTTCTAGATGTGAAATAAAATCAGGGAAGAAAGGCAGTATTTGTTCCAATTTATGGAAAGTGAATTTAAAACTCAATTTGAGTAGCAGAATATAGAGTGTATGGATGAAGATGTTAGATGTTGTTATGGATAAATAAAAGCTTTTTTTTTCAGGTACCTTATGGGCAGATTTGATTTTTCCTTTTAGACATTCAGCTCAGGAAAACTTTGATTCTTTCACTTTGCTTATTTTGATCACTTGAAATGGATTATCAATTTTTGATCATTTTAAATGGAGTTGATTTCATGGACAGGTGAGTGTCACAGGTGAACTCATTATTTCCTGACTGATTAGTGTCCATGGCAACCATCCACACAGTTCCATCTGATCATGTTTGTAGAATCAGGAAAGAGGTTTATTCCAGCGTCAGGTTTAAGAGTACTTATGTGTAGTAACATTAGTAGAATGTTATTCCTAAGTAGTTAGTAGAACATTTTACAAAGTTAAAAAATGAAAATAAAAAAATGCTTAAATGAGGTTGTTACAACAAAGCAGTAACATTAATCACACATACGTTAGGGAAATATTCTTAAACCCTGTTAGCTGGGAATTCACAACATCATGGAAAGCTGAATAATGTTTTTTTTATTTAGAAATTTGCAGATCTTTCCGTGGCAATTCTCTGTGGCCCTGCTTATAAATAAACTGTTGTGACGTGACACAACACGACACTCTACCTCAGACACAATCGTGACTTTTGTAAGGCAGCAGGAGCTGTGTCATAAAACAAAGCAGCATTTGAAAAAGAGTAATGCAGAGCCTGCGGAATGTTAGATTGTGTGTAATGTTGTTTTCGTTCATGCTAGACGTATGTAGTTTCTCACCGCTGCTAGAAAGCGGTCATACCTGTTATAATGACCATTCACCTCTGCTTTATTCAGTATAGATCTAAAGTTTACTCATTGTTAAATATGCATGCAAACCCTTAAATTTATCCTGGGTTTGAATTATTAATTTGTGAAGGTTAAGCACATTTCAGTGTCCCTTTGGAATGCTTTGTCTTTAAGCTAGATGGATTTACTGAATCTTCTCTGTATCACACTCTGGAGATGTACAGAGGTGTGTACTGGTGCTATAATGGTACTGCTTGAAGCAAGATGGGGTCACTGGAACATCTAGAGAAGTTTGGTGGCCATCACGTGTCTGGCCTGTGAGGGATTCAACAGATACATCATTCTGTGCCATCGCCTGCAGTAGTTTAGTTTTGCAAGTCTTTTTAGTCTCAGTTTTGGAAAAACAGCACTGAAATGACCTTAAGCTTGTGTTCCTTTTATTTGCAATCTGCAACTTTTTAAAAAAAAATCTGTACGTGATCAAGTACACGACAGATCAGTGTTTAAAACGGTCTCTTTATCCTGATTCGCGACGGTATTTATTTGGTATGATATATAATCTGAGCTATCAGGACCTATATCGTATAAAATGTCCCTCTGTAAACAGAAAGAAGATCTGGCTACTATATCACGTCTGGGTACTAGTTGTTTAGAATTTAAACATAACCATATTTTAAAAAATAACTGTGTGTTTCCTGCAATTTTATCTTTCAAACAAATGGCAGTAGAGAGGCATAATTTACGGATTGCACAAGTATTATTAGTGTAGTTAAAGTCTTGTTCAGATCTGTGGCTGCAGGTTTCTGCTGATCTGTCTGACTCACTAACCAGTTAAACTTGTCATCTGGTCAGATATAAAGTCTCCTTCAAAATGACAGTCAAGGAATCAGTTGAGTACTGTGAAGTCGTGTGTTTCAGAACCACTTAAGGTTCAAGTCTAGGCAACAAGCCACTGTCAGAGGAAACGTGTCTGACAGCAGATAATTGGCTGTCTTACATGGTCAGTTTTTCTTTCTTCCTCTCAGGTTGGCATAGCGATGTGGAGTCGCTTGCGAGGCGAGGCGGGGCCGGCAGCCGGCGTTATTTCCCAGCCTGACCTCACTGGGCAGGACAACAGCAGAGGTTTGTCCAGCTTCACACCTTATACTTCCAGCATCAACATGAGCGCCTTATGTAAGCTGTCCACACGATTGCTTATGTTAATGTTTGTCTCTCATCAGAGATCTCAAATGCCTGGAATAGTCTAAACCAGACCAAAGCTGCTGTGAGTATTTGTCAACCTGTTTTTTGGGTTTTGAGTGATAACGCATCACAAGGATTTAAACTACAACAAACTTCTGAGATTCATGAGTCAAACTGTTTTAAAGGTAGTGTAGGTAATTTTGTAGATGCTAGCAATAGCAAGCTAGCTTTGAAAGCATAAGATCCTGCCCTTCTTTCAGAGTGCTCTGCAAAGCCACGCCTCCTCTAATACACATGAACACATACATAGTTTGACAGGCAAGTATAACGTCCAATCATTGTATTCGGACTGAATATATTGCTGTCAGGATGTGAGACTTTAAACCAGTGTAACAAAAAATGTTTCTGACTTTAAACCATGACTTTAAATCTGCTGCAGCCTGTGTGTTTGGTGTGTGTAGCATTAATCACATGAGTGTGTATGTAACTGTGATCTTGTCTCAGTTGCGACACATTGAGAATCATCTGGAGGCAGCACCAGGTACAGGAGTGCTTCTGGATTCAGTGCTGGACACAAAGAAAGCAGCTGGTAGCAGCAGACGGAAAACAAGCCGCAGAGGTGAGACAGACACATCTTCAAGTGGTTCCCCTCTGTGTGCATTCATTTACTTCCCCTAGTCAGAAGTTTCAGACCACAGTACTATCAACGCAGTACAATGTATTTAATAATCAATTTTATGATACATGTAATAATTTAAGTATCATAAAATGACTTGCTTTAGGTTTGAACATATTAAAGCTGTAATCATAACTTCTTTTGGTAACACAAAAGCAAAAATCAATTATTGAGAACGTTTACGACAGGTTGGTATTCAACACAAGCTTCTTACCCTGTTTTGCGACGGTAAAGCTTTTATCATGTCAGCAATAGTTAAACCTATTAAAAATGAAAAACAAAATGTATTTACTACAGATGGGTGTCTTTTGGGGGAAAGTGGGTCAAAATCCAGAACCCGAAGTCGGTGCAGTCCAGACAAAAGTTCCCGCAGTCCCTTGAGGAACAGCACGCTGGACAACAACACAGAGAGACCCGGTGCTGTGGAGTTTAGAGAACCACTCGCTTCATACAGGTGAACGTTAAAAACATATTAAAGTCACCCTGTAGTTTGATTGTTTTATCCCGTATAACTCCTGTTTAACCATTAGAATGACATATTAAATATTTTGTGAAAATAATTTCTTCATGCCTAAAAATAGCTTGAGTGTAACTCTACACCCGTACTTCATTTATTACTCACATGTTCAAGGATATGCAAATTAGGCCCCGCCTCCACTGATCCACTCTGTCTATTAGTTGACATAATTGTTTACGTGTTTGTGATGTAGAAAACGGGCTGTTTTAAAACACGTTTCTGAGACTGTCTGTGGTAAACTGCAGTTTTAAAAAGAAACTGCAACGGTGTTGCAACAGTTGCAGACTGATGCATTTGCATATATTAAAAACACCACAGGCATAATCAGCATTTAAAAACATGACATTTTGTTCCACCACAGTGAGTTTATAGGGTTCTAGATCATGTCTGCTCATAGCAAACAGGAGATTTTGTCTGTAACACTGGTTCATTATTTGGTTATCTGATCGGCTGTCTAAATGATTATATTCAAACTGTGCTGCAGTTGAAGGAACTTGTGTTCTGAACAGGCTGTGAAGTGTGCTGAGGTTCATGAGTTCAGGATTTGTACTAGAAGATGATGTGCACATTTAATCCTGATCAACAAATCCAGATCAAGACATTTTAAACCAGGATGCTTCTTCAGATTGTTCAGATTGTTCAGACATGCAGACTTCAGTCCCTCTTGAGCTGCTGTTATTTTCTATTGATTTTCTCTTAGAAATCCTCTCAAGCACTCTTCAGTGTGAACTCAATTTCTCTTGTTTGTGTAGGGAAGCGTCTGAATCAGATGCCCTGATGTCAGACATGGGCGTCTCTCACCCACACTTCACTCTGAGCCAACCGGTATATCAGGGTGACACCCGAGACATGCAGACTGCAGATCTGGACGGCACGCGCTTCTCAGCTGTAGACGGAACATCTGTACACTACCTCCACAACCTGTCTGCTCTCAGCAGTCTTCACCAGCCAGACCTGGCCCCGCTGGGGTCAGAGGTCAAGCCCAAAACGCACCCGCAGGCTGAGACGTCTCACACTTCCTCGTGGTCCAGCCCGGGTTCGGTTTCCACCTCACAGCGGTTGGAGAACCTGCGGCGACAGCAACCCAACGAGAAATTGGAGAAGCTGAAGGAAAGGATCCGCAGGCAGAGGGAACACCTTGAAGAAACGTCCGATCGCAGGAAGCTCCTGGGATATCTGGAGCAGCCGGTGGGATTTGGAGAAGCAGGACAGAGTACCACAGTTCCTAAGGTTAAAGTTCGGAAAGTGGCCCAAGCTCCTCCGGCACCCATTTATAAAGGTAAGCCCAGTCTAGAGAGGAAGGATGAGCCCACCTTAGTTTCAGGAGCACGTAGATTCACATCCCTAGTGTAGCCTAATATAACGATCTAGGCTATAAACTGAATTGTGACAGATATGAAATACCCCACAAGGGGCAAACTTAGAACAATCACTATTGTAGCAAGACAACCTCAGGCTCAGTTAGCACCGTGTGCCTGTCATAAATGTATTGTAAGGTAACTGATGTTTTTGTCTCGGGTATGTTTTATGAGGTTGTCGACTGAGAGGAACCTCTGTTTTTTTTGTTCTCTTGTCTTGCAGGATTTAACACCAGTGAGACTACGATCCGCACACCTGATGGAAAAGTGTGGGCAGCAGAGCAGTTCCACAACTTAAGCCGGGAAATATACAAAGACCTGACACAGCAGCTCACCGGTACACATGCACTTAAACCGGCAGTGCTATGAAGATAGATGACTTTATTTCATGCCCATCGCTTTTGTTATAAATGGGGTGTTTCATTAAAGCAGATTTAAAGTCTTTATTCATTGATTTTACTGCTCTGTTTTCCTCTGTAGAGCCAGATAGCATGAGCACAGGTTCTCTGTAGCTTGACTGTTAGTGCATAGTGCTTGCAACACCAAGGTGTGGGTTTGATTCCCAAGGAAGACCGTTCACTGATAAAATATATATGCTTAACACACTTTGGGAAAAAAGCAATGCCATATTTAGATGTATATGATGTACAATGTACAGATGTACAATGTATAATTAGATCAGTAAATGTAGCTAAAATAATTCACATATTCATCTATTTCTACTTGAATAGTGTAAATGTTTGTGCATCCAAAATTTAAAAACACATCGTGGAACGATCCAAAAGCATTTCTTAAACCAGAACCACAGGTTCCTTTAGGTTGTTTTATGGGATTGCATCAGTTTCTTTAAACAATTATTTTCAGTTTGTCCTCTTTCAATCTTCTCTGATCTCTTCACAGCTGACAGCACAAAACCAAAGCAGAGGCATGCAGAGCGAGAGAGGTCGAGAGAGAAGAAACCATCCAAACCTGTGAGGAAAGTTCACAGATCCTCCTCAGCCCCAGACTCCACTGCCAAACCAGGTCTGATGTTCTCAGACACACAACAGTAGCTTATTTAAGCAAACGATATTGAAATGAAGTTAAATAGCACTTGCAAGAGACACTCATCGTTTTACTGACGTTACCTGATCATTTGCATTCAAGAATGTGCAAAGATTTCACTTAACAAACACACACACACACACACACACACACACACTAACTGTGCTGATTTGCTGGCAACTCTGTGTGAGCCTCTCTTGACCTGCCAGTCTCGCGTTTACATTTCTGATGAGTCTCTGATGAGTCTCTGATGAGTCTCTGATGAGTCTCTGATGAGTCTCTTATGCCTGCAGAAATTTCTAGAATGTCTAGCATGCAGATTAACCGTGGTTGCTGCACCACTGTCGTAGGAATGCGTGACGCATCACTGCAGTCTCACGGACAGCTAGGGAGATGTGTGTGCGTGCATTAAATGCAACCTGCTTTCTTCTCAAAAGGACTATTGGTGTCTTTTAAAATCTGTATTGATGTGATTAAAATTGTCTCTTTCATCGGGTCATTTTGAGTTACTTTTGACATAGTTTACATTCTGTCACTATGTATTAAAATATAAAGTAATTCTGGGAACAACTGTATTCACAAGGCATCTGTGTAATCTGTCTCCATAGCGATCAGCACGTCCACATGGCGAGATGGACAGAAGCTAGTGAAGATGATGCTCGGATCGGCGCCGCAGATACGCAGCAAGTCTCGGGCGCAGTCGGGCACAGGTAAGTTGTAAGTAGTAAGGGAGATCTGCCAACTCTTGCGCTCAACCAAATCCCAAAGACAAAACGCTGTTGTCATGACACGTGTTAATGCGTTAATATGTTTTAAATGCGTTTAATGCAAGCTATTCAATATCGCATGTGTTGCGTTGTGCTTATTTGCTGTAGTGCAGTGTTGCTGCAGCCTCTGGCCCAAGTGTCACATCTGTTAATAAATAAAGATTTAGAAAGCGTCTCACGTTTGAAAACTTTGCAGCTTAGTGACCGTAATGAACAGGTTTCGACTGGAGTCATTCTGCTTCAGTGCACAGAGCGAGCCGACCTGATTTCCTCCCCACATGCAGGGCTCAGCGTTATACCAATACCTCATTACTGATTTATTGATCTGCGGAGGCGGAAATACTGGATGCTTTATTGATTTAAACATTATATGCAAGCAGCCACTGAAGAAAATGTTGTTCCAGTCCAGATGTATAAATTGACAGCCTGTGGCACAACTAATTGTGCTGGGATGACTCTGATGATTTTGCATTGTTTGCAAGTACACTTTTGAATTTAGAAAAGACGTATTTAATTGTTAATTTATTAATTACAGCTGAGAGAATGTCTCAGCGCCTGTAGTAATGATAATGTAATGATAACAGGTGATAGATGGTGCGGATGGTAGTATGTAGAGCAGCCAATCAGAGAAATGTTTACAAAAATGAGGTGGCCAATAGCAACTGGGTAGCTGGTGACAACCATACACACAGTCCAGTACATGCAGAGTTTTGTTGTTTAATTTGTCTTTAACGCTCTTTCAACCATCTTTTCCTGCAGACCGTGTCCCTCGCTCCACCTTTGATTCTCGACCGGATCAGAACCAACGTCCAAGGCTCAAAAGTGCGGGAAGACCTTGCGATCACGGTCTTCATGTGGATGCAGCAGCATCCTCCAGACCAGAAGGGGGAGCTAGAGGAACAACTCCCAATACTGACCAGCTCTCAACTGACATACGCGGCATCTTAGATGAACTGCAGTTAGAAGAGGGCAGCAGCAAGGTGGTGCCGCCCAGTTCCAAGGCCCGTGCCGTAACTCGGATTTCTCGTAGTGCCAGCCCCGCCAAGACCACAAAGACGACAGAACCGCCAGAAAAGAACGTGCCGAAAAAACGACATTACGATGCGGAGGTGGTACGCATGTACATCACTCAAAAACAGGAAGAGCGTAAAAAACAGCAAGCGGAGGCGAGGAGAGCTCAGAGGGAGGAGGAAGAGCAGAGGAACAAACGACTGCAGGAGCTGTACAGGAGACAGCGAGCGGGGGCTTCGAGGGGCCCCGCAGCACCTGAGGGCCCCATAAAGAAACGGCTGCAAGACACATACACCAAACTGCTGGAACAGACTCAGACTCTCGGGGGCGAGATCAGTGCTGCTGTCGCACCAAACATCCTCCCGCAGGTGTGCTAGCATTTATGATACTCATCTTTGCCACTATTTCAATACTTCAAAATGTTATGTATAGTCAGAGTTTTAAGTTGATGCAGAGAGACTGGCATGCAGAAACAATGTGAAACGTATGCTAGTTATGTAGTTTTTAAATGATGAAATTTAAATAGATTTTACTAAATTAAATCATTACTGTATTGAATATCACTTATCGCACTATTTATGTGAAGTTATCCCATATTGTATTTTTCCATCAATGTCATGCAGTCCTACTGTATATTTCTGTACTATTGCTGAGTATGTTCAGGTTCATGATTTATTGACCAAGTCAATTCATCATGTTTTTGAGATGATCTTATCGGGCCACTACGCTGAGTAACAGAATTGTTGCTTTCACATGTCTGTTACAAACCTACTAATAACGAACCTACTAATCATTAGGTAGCGCATCGTTTTCTTTACCAATGAAAACGTCTTTCAATTCTATTATGTGAACTGCATATATCATCACTTTGATCAACACTCACTGGTCTCTAGATATCATCATGATATAGATCCACTGATCTGAGTGTTTGTGTTGTGCGGGGACAGCAGAGACCCGTGTACCAGCCGTCTGGAGAGTCTGATAAAGAAAACAAAAGACATGATGGACCTCACAGCAGCACCTCCAGCAGTGATCTGTCCCTCCCAGAGCAGCGGCAGCCCCCGTTCTCCAGGTAAAACACACACCCAATCCCCTTCAGTGTGTGTTTGCTTTAATTATCATGCGCTGCATAATTGTACAATACCTGCATACATCGTCTTTGTCATAAATGTGTTTGATTTTCAAGAGAGCATTTTCTGTTTGTTTTTTCTGTCTCAGCTGTATCTGATTTGTAGTTGTAATATTTTGTAATATCAACAGTATCGACGGACACAGTTCTGTGCACGTTACAGAAGGATCTAAACAAAACAAAGGAGAAAGTGGAAATAAAAGGTCACTCTGATTTTGAGTGGCTTCAAACAAAACGTTTAAAGACGTTGAGAGCAGTTCAGTGTTAGGAGTTCACTTTTATAATCCTAACTGCGAGACCATACCAGAATTAGCTGTTCTGTTTTAACAGCGTTGAAGCCTCATGGTTCATTAAATGTTACTGATTCTCCTGAATGAGACAGATTTACGTCGCCTTACATAGAAACAGTCTCCGAAATATTTCAAGTAGTTCTGTGAGAATGCGTTAAATGCTCTGCCTTGCTCTTAGCAACAAGTCTTTATTGCCTGCCTGAATCTGTTTTGATGGCCACCTTTAAGTGTATGTAGTCTGTTTTGACATTTGTTTTTATTTGGGTTGTGTGGTCGTTATTAAACTATAACGGTCTGTTGTCTTCTACTGTTTGTGCAGGAATGAGTTGGAGTTTGAGTCGCATTGGCTCCAGACTGACCGTGTTAGTCCTGCTCTAATAAAAGATAGCAACTCTTCAGCACCCCCCTCTGGTCAAATCCTCTCCCAGCTTTTAGAACTTGATACAGAAGCTTCAGGACCAGAGAGATCCAGAACTGGAGCTGCTGCATTCTCTTCAGATGTAGGCCGCAAAATGAGTCGCCTCGAGGCATTAAAGGCCACTGCCGCCTCTCTGTCCAGCCGTATAGAGAGTGAGGCCCGCAAGCTAGCCGGTACCGGTATCAACTATGGTTGTGCTAGGGACCTGGGCATAGGTCTTCCCATCCCCTCCGAGAACCGCTGGGCCAATCCAGTCAGTTCACCGGTCGGGGAGAATCAGATGGGTTCTGATGACCTGGTGGAGAGGATTCAAAGACTGCTCGCTGCAGGTCAGAGCACCTATGAAGATGTTTTACCAGGTGTGGGCAACCTTCACAACTTCAGGGAGAGGACAGAACCTGTGAACAAACCCCACCCAACACCCGCAGCTTTCAAAAACACGCACAAGATCTCTTCTCCTCCAAAACCTGACGCCCAGCAAGTTGCTCTGGACTCCAGTGGAGGTTCTATCAGTGAAGGTCCTCTGCTGAGTGAAGGAAGTTTATCTGAAGATGATGAAGACCTGCAGGAGCTTCCCCAATCCAGTCACAGACCGGGAACCACAGGGTACAGCGCAACTCCTCCGAATGGAGACAGTTTGAACCCAATTTCACGCTTCCAGAAAGAAGCAGAGAAGCAGCTGCCCATCAGTCTATCAAGTTTGGTACGAGAGAGCAAAGGCCCATGGGAGGAACTCGCCAAAGGAAGCCCACATAGTGTTATCCACATATACACCAAGAACATGCAGAGCCACGGCAAAGGTGAAACCGTTTAGACGTGTTACACTTTAAATGATGTACATGTTAAATTAATTACAGTATACAGTTTTCAGTGATCTGTACACTGTACACATTCTGTACACTTTTTCTTGACTCAAACAGAGCAAACATTTCTTTACTGTTCCAATACTTTTGGAAGACACTGTATATAGTTTTTATGTTTTTAACTGTTTATTTTGTTTATCTCTTTCTGTTGTTTGAAGAGAGGGGAGGTAAAAGTTCCCCAGGGCTCCGCTCTGTTCTGTCTCCTGCCATCTCATTGGACGGAATGGCCTATGAGGATGACTTCGTCTCCTCTCGCGGCAGTAGCCAATCAGCATCCAAGAGAAGTTCTAATGGGTAAAACAGAACTGTTTCAAGGCTCCATAAACAACAAGTCTGAATTAATTTCTTACTAACTTGCATAAAGAGAAAAATGGGGTATGATTTAATAACGGTGCTTGTGTGATGTTTATTTTATTTGGAGCTTCACGCTGAAATCTGTGAATCAGCTTAAAGGGGGCAGTGTTGCACTATCATTGGACTATTTCATTTGACTATTAAGACTGTTTTTGGCTATGTTTACAATGTAAGCTTATTTACTAACTCCTACAGAGTGTAGTAGGTAAACCACAGGTATGCCACGTTATGGTCACATGATATTAAAAATCATGTCTGTAATTACTTCTGTTCAAATAGAGCAAAGTGCATTATGGGATATAGTATTTTGTAACTGAATTATATGCTAATTGCATTCTGTATCAGAGCCACTTTGTTTTAGCATTATCTGGGTGTAAAATTTGAGCCTGTGATTATAAACTGTGCCCTCCACAGTAACGGCCACGGTCGATTCAGTTCCCCTGATGAGATGAGTATCAGATCTGCGTGTGGTATCAGAGATGGAGAAAGATCTCACTGTTCTCCAGCCCTCACACCCCTCTCCTCTCCACACTCGACCAGCTCAGGAAGCAAGAGAGGTCAGATATACACCTGCAGAGTCCGACGCATCACCTGATTTCACCGTGTGAAAGCGGTTTCAGTGCTCTCATCGCTGCCTGTGTTTCTACAGCTTCAGAAACGAGCCTCCAGGAGGGGCTGAGAAACACGATCTCAGCTGTCTCTGATCTCCCTGTCGAGGGTTTAAAGAGGAACGGATCAGAGAAAGCATCCAGTCGTGCCTCCAGCAGGAGTGTGGACACAGACGGCTCACTAGGGGGTGTCTCACCCCACTCTGTGCACAGGTATGCTTGTTAAACTTCTCAGAGGATTCCTGTAACAGCTGTTGGAGCATGATAATCATATTTGATTAATGTATACATCTAGACTAAATACACTACACTCTCTCCTAAAATGAAACATTTTGTTTTAGTTTCCGGCTGAAAGGTAGGGTAAATAATTTCAGAGAGGAGAGCAGGAGCAACCTAGCTTTGAAAGCATAAGATCCCGCCCTCCCTTCAGTCTGGGGCTTGTGAAGACATTACAAGCTTATAGCTGTGTTGCGTATCCTGCCTGCGAGTCACTGGAAAAAAACAGGAAATGTCTTTAAGCATGATATTCACACTCTTCCTGTTTATGATTATTATGAGGAGCCCTGTGAAGAGCAGCCAGAATCAATATTAGTTCTCTGATATGTCCAGTTCGGGCGCTGTAGATGAGGAGAGAGAACACACACACACACACACACACACACACACACACACACAGGCTCTTTTGTTCAGTCAGATTTGGGGACTACAGGTCAGGCTCAGTGTCAGGGAGATCTTCTCCTCCAGTGTGACATTCGAGCCTCCCTGAGGCATTTGTTGAAACAACAAGTTAGATTCCCCTCGYGCCTTTCTGCCTGTTCAACGTTTAGAGAGCATGACCTCCAGATATGTGCTCTGTGGGTGTATTTAAAGTTTTTGCCTTTCAGAAGGTCCTGGATAAATGACTATTAATTGTGAACTCATGTCTGACATTTTGTCTGTAGTCTTGGCTCAAAGGGAAAGAAATCTCCCAGAAGCCCCGGTGCAACTCCTGCTGCTGGTTCTCCAGCCAGCTCTGGTTCTTCTCGGCTCTCAGCAGGTGACGGTACCCCTGTCAGAGGGTCTGATGAGAGGTCGAGCCCCCCCCACAATGTCCTGCCTAGTTCTTCCCCATCCTCTTCATCAGCTGGCAGAGTTAAACCCAACCCCTCACCCCGGACTCAGAGCCCCAGAGCAGAACACTCTGCTGCAGGTAACACGGGCCGTCGCATTACACCTTCACCATGGGTTTGATTCCTGCTGACACTTCTGGAGTTTTCAATGCAGTTGTGATTCAGTGTTGGGCTCCACCCTGTGTGTTTCAGCCCCTGCAGAGCTGAAGTTTGCTCCTGCGGTCCTGCAGCAGAGATTGTCTGCCGAGCTCAGTTACCTGGACGCAATGGAAGAGTCAGTGCGACAGCTCGGGGATGTGGAGAGAGTACGAGGCGTCTCTCTCGCTCAGCAGGAAACCGTCTCACTGGCTCAGATTCTGAAGGTGAGACAGGCCTCTTGCATCAGTTTGCAGTTATCTGCCCTTGTTAGAGTGCTGTGCTTGTGTGTATGGGTGACCTTTAACCTTTGACTCCTACAGTCCCAGCAGCAGAGGCACGAACGTGAACTGTACCTGCTGAAGATGAAGGCGGAGCAAGAAGCCCTGGAAACTCAGAGGCAGCTGGAGGAGAGCAGGCAGAGAGCTGCACGGGTATTCACATCTCATTAGCATTTACACTAGAGCTTTGTATGTGGAGTCAATCCGGTTTGACATCAGAATTCACGCAAGTTCACTTACTCATTGGCTGCTTTTCCCCAACTATAAGCCCACTTCCTGTTTTTTTTAAAAATACACGTGCTTTAAATGCAAGTCATTTTTAAGAGACATAAATTGTCAAGTGTTTTCAAACTTTTGACTGGTGTTTGGGCCAACAAAAGCAGCAAATACAAAGAAAACAAACAGCTGCCGGGTTTCTGGGTTTGGTTTTCTCTGTTGTTCTGCATCTATGATGCAGATGTTGTTTTGCGTGTGTTTGACTGCAGGCCCATGCAGAGCTGCAGGACACTTTGCTCCGCTCTCAGCAGCAGGTGTTAGGAGATCTGCATGAGTCCACAAACAAGATGATCCATCAGCAGGCCGAGGCCGCGCGGCACACAGCTGAAACAGCCCGACACATTAAAGAGGTGAGCAAAACATCTCACACATGCATTACTGCTGTCTTTCTTTATATGCTGCTGAACACAACAAGCAGCTGTTTAGTCAGTTTAAAAGATTGAAAGACTCTCTCTTTCTCTGTCTTTTTCTCTCTGTCTGTCTCTGTCTTTCTCTTTCTCTCTGTCTCTCCTTTTTACTCTCTTTGTCTCTCTGTCTCTCTCTCTGTAGATGACTGAACTGGCTCGTTCACAGATTGCAGGAGCATTGAGTGTTCCAGAGCCCTCCAGTAAATCTCCGCATGACCAGCAAAGCCATCACAGCCACGCCTCCAAACAGCTGCAGCCACGCCCTCACACAGACAGGTATTGATCTGTGTTCTGAGCCATCATCTTCATGAATGCTTATTTGAGCTCAAAAGCCTGATCAACCTGTCGTTGTGCCTGTGACATGTACGTCTCACTTTCTGTGCTGACCCTGTGTTGGATCTTCTCCACCAGCTGGAAGAGTGAACCTCCTCCAGACAGAGCTCAAACTGAGGGCGAGACTCCACCAGACAGCCTCTCAGACTCCATCGCTTCCAGAAGACCCACCATCAGGTACCACCAACCATGTGCTCTTCATCTGAACTGGATTCACTTAAAACAACAAAGATTATGGAATGGAGCCATGGGACACACAGTTGACACACTCTTCTTCTCTGTTTCTCAGTGGTGGCAGTATTACTCAGTCAAGTCCATCTCGCTCTGATCAGAAGAGAGAGAGGGACAGGAGCAGCAGTTCAGTGGAAGACCTGGCTCACACAGCAGCTGACGATTCCCTGAGATCAGACAGCATACACAGTCTGCTTGAGGAGAAAGGTACAGCTCATAATCACTGAGATGGATGATGTAAGAGGTCTGCTCTGAAAAATGAACCAGGGTTCCACTGGTCATGATAATATTGAAATTATTTCTTTGGCCTAGTCATTTTTTTTTTTTTTAATTTAAAGTTTTTTTTGGTTCTGCTCCAATCAAAAACATATATTGGTTAGTAATAGTTCTTTATGAGCACAAACTCTCAAATTAAAACATTTATAAAGCACTTTAAAAACAACAGGGTACCAGAGTGCTGTATAGTTTCAGAGATGATGATGATGATGTAGAATAAACAATGAAAGAATATAAATTTTGTTTTTAAAAATAAAATACACAAAAAATAAACACCACAAATGCATCTGTTTAGAGCTAATGGTTATTACAAAGTAGTGAGGGTCTCATCAAATCCTTATAAACGTAAATGATTTTCAAAGTTCCTTTTTCAGTTATCGAGAAAGATGGAAATGTATTGGAAATTCATTGGTCCAAATGTACATATTCAGTCATCTTGACATGTGGAATCTTCACATAGTGACTGAGTATTGTTTTGACCATGTGACTTCCTGTCTGTCCGTTTCCTCCAATCAGCCGACAGTGCCTCAATCGCCACAGAATACTCTGTAAAGTTTGAGGACTCGGTGACTGAGGATGATATTGAGGAAAAATCGTTCCGCTCTCTTTTACCATCTGAGGCCCATCGTCGTGAATCTTTGGACCGGAAGCCCAGTCCTCATCCTGGGTCTGAAGATGACCAAAGCCATGAGAGAACCAGCCCTAGAGAGAGGTCAAAGGTCAGGTCCAGTCAGCGCTCTTTATTAGGTGTTCAGCTAGAATGATTTTTAAACAGTATTTTTAAATACGTTTCTGTCCATGATGGCCACTTGTTGGCTGCTTTCCTTTACTGTTCATTGAAAAAAATTGACTGGTAGTGTAGCTGACTTCAGGGCTTTGTCCTAAATCACCTCCTATATGCTTATACAGTGCATTTTTGAAAGAACGGTCATGTGTTGTGGTGTCATTATCTAGTGCACTCATTTAATCCCATGATGCCCTCTCAGTGTCAGAATTTACTCACTTGTTTTCATGTCCTCCTTTAACTGCACTTTATAAGTGACGTAATACAGGAAATAAGTAAATAAGTATACAGGGGGCGATTTTGGACAGCCCAGCTTTGTTCCTAAACTGGTTCTGAATTATGTCTAGCTTCAATGTAAACGGGGCCTGTTGTTTAATTTGGTTTGGTTGTCATGGTAGCAGTGTGTTTTGATTGCTCATCTTGACTCTTGTGTGATTTTATAACACAATGCACAGCAGGACGGAGGCGTGTCTTTCTCCAGCGGTCAGCACAGCTTCTCCAGGTTCACCATGGACCTGGTGCGCCAGTACATGAAGGAGGAGGAGGTTCGCGCTCAGCACCAGAGTTCACTGCTTCGCCTGCGTCAGAAAGCCCTCAGAGAAAAGACCAAAGCTGAGCTGGCCTGGCTGGAGCACCAGAAGAGGCAGGCCATGCATCTGTCACTCATAAAATTAAACGTATTTACTTTCCCAATAAATGTCTCTGGGTACATTCAGCATGAGTCATCAGTGCATATGAATATACATGCCAGGTTTTCACCATCTTTGATCAAAATGTAATCATGCTGACTGCCTCAGAAATGACATTTGTGTTTATGTAAAATATGACCCATAAATGTTCAATGATGTAATCAAATTCTGAATAATTTCTCTCTGTTTTGCCTGCTGATTATTCTCTGTCATTCAGAAGTGTGACGTTTCAGAAGTAAAATACAGTGTAAATGCCGAGTCGTGTTGTCTCACAAACTGCAGCGTTTTGGGTATTTTGGCAGGATCTTAGAAACAGTCAGTGTGAGGGTGATCAGCATGCACTGAATTATTTCCTTCATTATTTCTGTGTCTTCTCCTGCAGGCATCTCAGAGACAAAGGGGAGGATGATAAGATGCCGCCGTTGCGCAAGAGACAGAGAGGTTTAATAATGAAACTACAGCAGGAACAGGTGACTCCCTGATATTTCATTTGTTTCTCTGAATATTATATTGTATATTATGCAGAATTATGAGATCGTATTTGAAAGAAAGGTGAATGTAATAAGTGAATGTATGTTCCTCGTGCACAGCACGGAAATAAATGGTAAACGTGCTCTGTGGTGATTGTTTATCTGACAGACAGAGATCAAACGGCTGCAGGAGGCCAATAAAGCAGCGAGGAGAGAGAGACAGCTGCTCCTCAAACAGCAGGAGGAGATCGAGAGGATGAGACACACAACCCTGAAACTCAAAGAACGACTGAAGAGAGACGGAGACACACACCTGGTCAGTTCCGTCAAGAGACCGATACGTTGACTTTCACGAAAATGTGTGGTTTGCCGTGACATCATCTAACCAGAATGTTCAGGCATTATAAATATAGTTTTGCCTTGCAAGCATGGTAAATTTAAGCAATAGTTTATCCAAAAATAAATGTTCCCATCGTTTACTCACCCTTATTTCAAACCTGTATGACTGTTTTGCTTGAGGAACACAAATGAATGTTTTGAAGTTCGTTGATAACCAAACAACAGTGGCACCCATTGCCTGCCATTGTATGGACACAAAACCACTGAGGCACTGAGCTTATTTGAAATGGGTCATTTTTTTAACTTCACAGGAATCACCTGTGTCAGGTATGGGAGAACAGTCTGCGCCGCTCAGCGTCATGGCGACAGACGCAGAAACCCGTAGCCTCTCCCCCTTGTCTGTGTCAGGCAGTGAATCCAGCAGCATCATGGAAAAACTGAAGAAGATGCGCTCTCACATGGACGAGAAGTAAATAAACAATCTTCTTTCTCTCCATCTTACCTCTCCCCTGGTCCCCACAAATATTTCACAAGTTATATTGACCAAACTTACAGTTTTAAAGATGTGTGCCTCCTCCAGCAAGAATGTCTGTTTGGTGTGTTCATCGGCTGGTTTCTTTATAGTTTGACTTGTTAATATTACTAATATAATGTATTAATTAATAAGCCGAGTGTTTAAATTGTGCATTTTTGTGGTAGAATAATATGTGGTTTGAACACAAGCATGCTCTGTGTGGGAAAACAATAGATTAAATAGAATTAATTCTTAAATATTTCAAATCTGAAACAGAGAGCAGCTTTCCTATGCCACTAGTAAACAGGAAGTGCATCCTGCCAGTCAGAGTTCCCCTCATGAAATGCTCCCTCAGTTACTTTCTCGCTCCCTCAGAAATCTTCACGTTTCTAAATCTTTGCTGATTGTATTTGATCTCGTTTGTCTGCGATCAGTCGCTCGGGTCGCTCAGACGACATGTTTGTTTACCATCACACCTCGGCAACTGGTGAGAGACGCGCTGTTGTTCAGAAACTATTCATAGCACTGACACATTTTTGTCGTGTGTGCACTGAGGGATGAATTTCACGCTTGTCTGATTCAACTAATCACGCTGGTCTGTGATTGTAACACTGTTCACACTCTTCAGCTCATGTTCTCTGATTAAAATAGCACAATGATCTCTTTTGTGCAGCTTTCATCTGTATTTATTCATGCTGTGGTCTGTCCGCACGGCACCAGCTGACTCTCTGTTCTGAGTCTCATTCAGAGTGACTTGTAATTCTGTTTAGGAAACTTAGTGTCAATTCAAAGAGAAAGTTTTGCATTGTGTTCTTGGAGATTATTTTTTAAACACTGTTCAATTAAATAGATCTATTTCTTTACTCTTTACTATTTATATGTTTGTGTAATTTTATCTAATATTCAGAAAGTTGTAAAAATCAATCAAAAGAAAAGTTGCAAAACAAATCCCTAAAAAGACATTTCTTATGTTTTCATGAGATTCATCAGGCTGCTGTGTTGAGCTGATAAAGGTTTCCAAGCCACATACAGAACATGAAAGAGAGAGCTTTCATCTTACTCACAAACTCTTCTCTTAAACACACATTGTCTTTAATAATTAATTGGTCATTACATTGATCAGTATTATGATCATCAGATGTTGTAGGCAAATTTGATCTGTGATTCTCAGTGCTGTCTTAAGAAATCACAGCATGTGGTTAGCTTAACAGTCACTGATTGGTTGATATGTTTGCATGGTTAGGAAAGAACAGATACATGTTTACACTCAATCTCTCTCTTTTTTCTCTCTCTGTCTCTCCATATTTGTGTGTTTTTTGTTTGTCTTTCTCAATCCCTCAACCTCCTTCTCTCAATCTGGTTCTATTCACCCGTGATGATATTTCTCTCGTCTGACTGTCGTATCTTCTTTCTCCTCCTGTGTTTTTAGACACTGCTCTCCTGTCCATTGTTTTTTCTCTGTCTTCACTGCTCATCACTGGGCCGACCTATCTGTCTGTCTCCCAAAACTCCACCCCAAATTCCAGCTCTTTATCTACAGCCAATTGGTCAGGTACAGTTACCCACAATCCCCCTCTTCTGCACCTAACTCTGACACAGCACCTGTTTCCCATGGAGCATGCTCTGTTCATCCACAGCTGCAGCCGCGTGTGTGGGGGTCATTTCTGGAAAATAATGAATGAAAGCAACATCATGTTGAAATGAGCTAAATCTTTGGCTAAAGCTACTAATAGTTATACACTAGTATTAATTTTAGTTAGTTATCCAACTGGGAAAGTTTTTAGTTCATCGTTCATTATCTGTTTTACTGAAATGCATTTATTTCTTTCACTGTTGTATAAATCTCAAAGCCAAAGATCAGATTTATTTGAATAATGGTGCATGAAATGAGTGATTTGTGTGTTTTAGGGCCATTTAAGTTCTCTTGCGTTGTGACTATTTTTGACAAATAAACAAAAATAATTATTGTGCTTTTATTCTGTTTGATTCTGAATGTAGAAATTATTTAACTTTTGTTTTGTTTTTTTAACTTTCAGTGATGAGAATTTAGAGGGAGGATCAGCTAAAAGGTCACAAACATGTCAAAGTGCATCTTAAAGGGATAGTTCACCCAAAAATTAAGAATGTTGCGTAATTTAGTCACACTCATGTTCAAACCCATATGACAATTTTTTGTCATCAAACCAAAATCAAGATGCAGGCAGGCCATTTGTTTCTCTTTTACAATAACCTTTAAAATTTTATATATATATATATATAATAGAGCAGTGATTCGTTTTTATAGATTAAGCCTGTAAAAAAAAATGATATAAAAACAAGCTTGCAAGGTGCCACTTAGAGACAAAAGCGTAACACACTGTTGGTCAAACCCTGGGTGTGCTGGAGTGTCAGAGGGTCATCTTTGTGTTTGTCCACCCATAAGCTGCATGCATTTTACCCTGATGAGAATGTTAAAAACACAGCAGGGCCTTTTGCTTGATTTCAGGTCTCCAGCTAGAGCCATGCTTGTTTTATACAGCGTGATTTGGATTGTGTGTGTGTGTGTGCGCGTACGTACGTGCGTGCTTTTTTGATCTTTTGAAATGAAACTGAGTGGGTAAGAGAAGTTTGTAAGTGGTTTTATTTGAATGTTGGTTTTGCCAGCTTTTTGTGGTGGTGTATCTTCCACTTGGCTTTAAACTTGGTCTTGTTCTCCCTTTTCCTACTTGCTCTCTCTCCTCTCTCACCCACTCTCCCTCTGCCCCCCCCCCCTTCTCTCTATCTCTCTCTTTGTGTCTCTCCTGCAGGTTTCTCACTAAGAGGGAGCAGCAGCTGATGCAGAGACGCAGACATGCGTCTGAACTCCTTGAGTGGCGGCAGCGTTTGGATGCGGAGGAGGCCAAGGTGCGGCGCATGGAGAAACAGGCCCTGGCAGCCTGGGAAAAACAACAGCAGCCAGGCATTAAAACAGCAATGCAACAGCAGCCGCGCAGCAGCCGGGAGAGCGAGCGCAATAAAACCAGCAGCAGCAGACAGGAGAGTCCCACGGGTCAAGGTGAAGAGTCAAACTAAATTTGAGAGTGTGAAAAAGAAAAACAAAAAAGTGATACTAAAATTAACATGAAAAAAACTACAGTACAACTGAAAATAAAACAGATTCTGCATTGACGCATTATATCCGCATGCATACGTGTGTGCACATCTGTATGCATGTTCCCATAGAAGCAGGCAGTGAGGATGAGTCTGCATCATCCGTGTCCAGCGTACACACAGATCTGTCTGTTCCAGAGCAACTGGCCAGCCGGTCCTCAGACCGGCCCGCCTCTGAACTCCCCCCTTCACATCCAGCCAGCAGCCCTGCTCCTGACAGCCTCAACTCGCCTGAGTTCCACAGCACACACAGCAAACAGGTGGGAACTAAATCAGCCTCAGAACCCTGGACAGCACATATGGAGTGTGTCAGAATATAGAGTAGAACCGCGTGTTTAGAACAGATGAATGGCCCCTAGATGATCAACTGTAATAATATTGAAGATGTCCAAACGGGGGATAAGTCATTATAGTCAATTGACTGACAACCGGTTTGAGAAACTAGTAGGTTGACAAGTTTATATAGATTAGTTTAGAGGCATTTTCTGCCATGATCTCTCTGTTTGAGAGCAGTGCCTAATTTTCTGTCCCAAAGTTGAGTGTTATTAGCATGTTCTAACCTTGGTGTGTGTTTGTTTGTTTGTGTGTGTGTTTGTTTGTGTGTGTGTGTGTGTTTCTGTGTGTGTGTGTTTCTGTGTGTGTGTGTTTCTGTGTGTGTGTGTTTGTGTGTGTGTGTCTGTTTGTGTGTGTGTTTGTGTGTGTGTGTTTGTGTGTGTGTGTGTGTGTGTGTGTGTCTGTCTGTCCTGCAGTCTCCTCCAGGGAAAGGCAACCTCAGCTCTATTCGACATGCAGACAGCAGTCAGGCAGGCACCAGCAGAAGCAGCAGTAAGATGCAGCTGCAGTCTGGCTGTAAGACCAATGACTCTCACACCAGTGACCCCCACTCTGCTGCTCCATCTGGTAAGATCCTTCCTAAAGTAGCTTTCCCAGAAAGATTTGGAAAATTACCTGGATTTGCTGGATAAAGTCATGCTAGGCCTGGTTTACTTGTGTTATTTTTTGAGTCTTGTTTTATGATCTTGGTTAGAGTCTGCTTTTCTACTATTTTGAAGCCCAGCCTAAAGTGTACCATATACTTTTCTATACTTCTGATCATTTCTGATCTTCATGGACACTGTCAAACTCCGTTTTTGGTATTCTTTTAGAGACCACGTCAGACCAGAGTGATGTCGAGAGCCGCATCCGCGCGCTCAAGGACGAGCTACACAAGCGTAAATCAGTGGTGTACCAGCTGAAGAAAGAGCAGAAGAAGAGACACAGAGAACGGCTGAAGGCGCAGGAGGCCAGCCTGCTGAAACAGCTGGAGGTCAGCAGTCCACCTGCTCAGAATTTGCTTTAAATGAAACATTATCCAGCTACTGTTTAAATTAAACCAGTGTTTTTATTATGTTTATTGCTACCTGCTATTTCTAGGTATAGTATGTTTAGTTGTAACTAAGCAGCCTTGAGCATATGTACAATATAGCACAGACGCTTGTATCTTATTTCCTAATTAACATGAATAACATGTATATTCACAATATAAGAATTTAGGCACATCTTATTTTGGCCTCAAACACCTTGTTTTTTTTAAACGATTACCACATTATTATTATTAATTATTAAGACTTTGAATGTTTATTAAAGCATGCAATCCTTAAATGGTTTAGGTTAAAAATGAACAAAAATCAGTTATTAAGCAAGTACATGACAGATCTGGTCTTACTTTACCCCGATTCACAACCATAAGTTTATAACAATGATTTATAATCTGACCTGTCTGGTGCGATACCCCTGGAAATGTCAGTTTGACTTCCACATACGTAATGAAAAGTTTGTAACGTAACCTGCAATTATGTAGCAAACAGATTGCGATGAAGGGGAAAGTTACGGTTTGCAGATTTAAAATGTTCTTGTGTTAATGTGTGTGTGTTTCAAGTCATACAATGACTTCATTCAGAAGACCAAGGCCGAGCTGAGTAAAGAACCTGACACAACTCCAGCTACTAAACCCCAGATTAAAACTCCCACGTCAGCCACCGAAAAGCCTCGGATTAAACCCCCGCCCCTCCAGAGGTCAGCCTTGACGTTTACCTGTTTGTAATTTGCTGTCTCTTTCCTTTTGCTGCTTTCATATCATAAAATGTTTACTCTGACAGGCCAGAGACTAGCAAGAACTGGAGGATTGTCACAGAATCAGAGAAATCGGAGAAGACACCCACAGAGAAATCAGCTGAGAAAGGTGCGGTAACTATTTGAAGAGCATCAATTTTGGCATTATGGCTTTAGACCAAAAATAAAGTATATATAATGAAACAATCATGTACAACATTATTTGTCTGCAGATGAAGCTGCACCATCAGAACATGAGGATGGTACCTCAGATGAAGAACCTCCTACGGTTACCCCCACTCCAGTTATGGGAAGCCCAGAACATATGGATGGTTTGAGGAACCTACATAGTCCAGAGTTTCTTAGCCAGCATGTAGAGGATTTACCCTCGTTTAAGAAGCATTCAGTGAGGACAGGGGCCAGGGATCTTCTCTCAGGAGATGAGAGCGTGGTCTCTAGCCAGAGGTCAGTTGTTATGGAGGAACTGGAGTATGTGAAGTCAGAGGCCTCTGAAAATGACTGTTCTGACCAGCACTCTGGTCCTCTGCTCAAACTGGATCTTGGGCTTCAGATTCCATCTGGAAAGGACGTGGACTTTAAATCAGAAAAGGATGAGGATGCTGATGGAAAGCCAACGTTCAAAAGTTCTGTAGATGCTGGAGAGAGTTTCGAAGTTGGAGTAGACACTAATGCATCTCCCAAGGAGAGGTCAAAAGATCTAGATTCACCTTTAGCTGAAAAGAGTCCCTCAGTCATGGATCGCTCTTATACCCCTGATTTCTTGTTGTCCAAAGATTCACCAAAGATCAAAGAAACACTGTCACCTTCCGGTAATGGCTATAATGACGACTTTGAGTCTTCGTTTGAATCATCATTTAAGGAAGATAATAATGAATCAAAACCAACATCACCTTCTGCCCCAGAGCCCAAGGAGAAGTTGCCTACATACAGCAGCGAAGAGGAAATTGAAGAAGAGCTAAGCATCCAGTCAGGAAGTACGAATGGCAGCTTCCAGACTGAAAGCCATGCAGACCTCAGTAGCCTCGTTAAGGTCTCCAAAGAAGAGTTCAGTCCTTCAAAATTTCCAACTTCTCCAGAGCCCCAAACCCCACCCTTGCCAATAAAGGATGAGTTGCCAAGCTTCCACATTGGAGACAGGGTTCTCGTGAGTAGTCTTCAACCAGGAACCTTAAAATTCAAAGGACAAACCAACTTTGCTAATGGATTCTGGGCTGGGGTTGAACTGGACAACCCTGAAGGAAGTAACAATGGAACTTACGATGGGGTGGTGTACTTTGAGTGTAGGGGAAACCATGGTATTTTCACCCCACCAGACAAGATTTCTCATCTGAGAGGGAAGCTTGAGGCCAGTGCCGACACAGAAGATGAAGATTCTTCATTTGATGATCAGCCAGAGAAGCAGTTGGAGGACAGAGATCTGGAAAACACGAAAGGACAAGAATCTAACCTAGGTTTGCAGCCCGAGAGCAGCGGACCTTCCGATGAGAACAGCAAGCCATTTGAACCCAACATCACACAGCTTTCCTCTGGAGAAACCCTGTTTGAAAAACCACAACATAGTGTGGATTTTAACGATATTGACTGCAGTATCATCGAGAACTGTGACACAGGTCCACTCATAGTACCTTATGGAAGAGACAGTGACATCATTCTTGAATTTAAGGACGCATCGATTGATGATGTTGCTCCATTGTTAAATAAGTTAGATAAAGGATCATCTAAAAGCCAGAAGCAGGAAGTTCTGGACATGTTGGATGGGAGTGAGAAATCCAGAGTTGATGGTCTTCAGAAATCCACAGACATCTCCATTGAGGAGGCCAGTGGAGATACCAGAGAGGCCTCGAATAACAGAAGAGCTTTGACTGCCCTTGCAGATAAACTTGTGGAAAACTTTCTGAGTGATGCTGTGAAGCAATTCCAGAAGATCAAGAAAGACAAAGAGGAGAAGTTATCAAGTTATCAGTTTGAAAGAGACTTAATCTGTGAAAATGATGGACTTAGAAGTAATAACTTCAAGTCTCACAATAGGTCTGCATCCAGTACGGGGACGGATGGCTTCCACACCTTCTTCGATGACGACCAAGAAGATCTTTCATCTCCAGAGCATTGCAACAGACCTGTAAGTGGTATTAACAGTCCTTGTCAGTTTTCAGTTCAGCTAAACTTTATATAAAATTAGAAGCAGTTAAAGCTGTTGTCGTCAGCCAGTCTTTAAAGGTATTTATTGAAAACGAGTGAATGATTTACTCAGCAGACTGATAACATTGACTGATTTGTAAGTGTTTGTTGACATTTCAAGCTGTATTGACACATCCAGTGACTGATGGAGCTTGGAACGTTCGTTTTAGCGTGCAGTTTGTTGCAAAGTTCACACAGTGACGCGCTGCGTGTCCTGTTTGTGAAGTCTAGAACATATGTCTTAAACCTGCAAGCTGTAGCTTTCACCTCTTTAATCGCCATCTCTGTTTGAAACATAAAATTGTAGGTTACCTAATGTACTTGTAATTAAAGGTTGTGGGAATCCATGTGTCTTCTACAGGAAAGCCCTGTCCTGGGTGCAAGTGGACAGGAAGAGCTAGCTAAACGCCTGGCGGAGCTCGAGCTGAGCCGTGGGCTTCTCAATGTCCTCGGGAACGATCAGGACTGGTTTGACGAGGACTTCGGTCTCAGTTCACAGAAACAACAGCAGAAACAAACCCGAAAACAGCAGCAGGATGGGATTTCTGCTTCCCTGAGTCTGGGTGCAGGGGAGCAGGTCAAAACACCACCTAGACCTGAGCTTCCCTTGCAGATGAAGGAACCAGAGGAACCTGCTATGATTGTTCCTCACACCGTTCAGGAGGTGGAGAAACTGGTCAGCTCTGCCACCCTGGAGATCTGGAGAAGCTGCAAGCTGGGTGATGGTAGACCAGGTCTGGCTGAAGAACCTAAACCTCAACCCTCTAATGATTTCCTGCGAGAAGATATCAAAGCCAATGACCAGGAAGCTCATTCCAAACAAAGCTACAAACGGGTAAGAATTTAGGTTTGCCCTTATTTGAACCTTTTCAAGATTTTGGAACGTTTCCAATCAAATAAATATGTTGGTTTGTTTTGTTTATTTACAGACCATCTTTGATTTATCATGGGAAGTCATTCAAGACATCTATGCAGAAGATCCCAAAGTTGATCAACCACAATGGATGAAGCCACGCCGCCTTAATTCCAGCTACTTCCATCGGGTGAAATGCCCCAGTGACATCACTGCAGTCCAGGTAGAGAGCATTGCTTTTGGGACAGGGCCAATAAATGAAGCCTTATTATATCTTTTATTATTTATTATCTCTATTTTATCTAAAAAATGTTTATGTATAATTTTGTTCATTTTCTCAGGAATTTGTTACCACAGAAGTATTAAAGTTGTGTGGGCTGAGAAAAGAGCAGAATCACAAAACAGACTGGCAGAAGATGATCAAATTTGGCCGGAAAAAACGAGACCGAGTCGACCACGTTCTAGTAAGTTCTTAATTCTCACACTCGATGACGTTTTTACTGTAGAGTCAGTTGATCTTAATAACTTCTGGCACTTTATTTTACAGCCATGACTATGACAATTGTGTGATGCCAAATAATAAACACTAACTATATATACACTCCACCACTTTAAGGTCCAGGAGTTGCATGAGGAGGAATCTCAGTGGATAAACTACGATGAGGATGAACTTTCGGTCAAGATGCAGCTGGCTGATGGGATTTTTGACACCTTGCTTAAAGACACAGTTGACGTTCTGACACAAATCCAGGAGAAGAGATCCAAAAGAAATCTCTGATGATACGCTCACCGGTATCTTCTGCTGGACATGTAGTCCAGGCTGGGCATCCACACCTTCAGTGGGAATTCTGTTTCAGAATTCTGCTCTAGGATCCACGACCAGACCTGTGGGTTCCAAACTCAAGACCACCGGTCAGCAGTCACGTCTTTCTGGAGATGGTGCCGATGTTCACGGCTAGCTAATCGTGGTCTTGGGTTTAATGCAGAAGCTGCTTGGGTCCAGATTCCTCGTACTGTGTCTGTTCATCACTGCTGCTAAAACTGACTCGGCCATTCTCCAAGTCAGAGGGTCAGATCCAATGAGGACAGACCTGAAATCTAATGTCATTTAAAGAAGTGTTGTAAAATGTGTAAAGAAAAGAGATTATTTTATCATTTATATGATTTCAGAAGCACAACACATAGAATTTGAATGTCTAAATGGTAATACAGTGTAAAGGTATTTAATGAGATAATAATGAATGCAAAAAAAATGGTAAATGATATATTTTAACTGTATGCTTTATGAAGGCAAGAGAAAAACACACTGTGTATTGCGCCTTCAAGCAATGTTGTGTTACGGTTGTGGGTGTCAAAAGGCCGAAATGTTATTTTAACTGTGCGTAACACAGTCATGCTGGATTCTAGCCTTAACATTTGCCTTTATCTTTTATTTTAAGTGCCTCCATGGTTAGTAGTTTGCTCGTATGTGAGCGACATTTCTCGGCCTTCCTTCTGGATTGATTCCTGTCTTCATCTGCGTATCTCATTTCTTCGTAGCCGGATAACCTCAAATGCTGCAAGATGAACATTTCTGCCTTGTTTTGTGTGTATTCACCTTCACAACCTTTTAAGTAAGGTTTTGTTTTTAAGAAACAACCGTGCAAAGAAAAGAGGAGTGGTTATATTTCTCTCTGGCACAAGAACAGATGTCTTTACTTTCAGAAGAAAAAGTGTTTTACTTGTGTGTACCTTCCTAAAAACTTCCCAAGGGCTCACCACACACCCTCCTAAATCCAGCAATACTGTGATGTACATTTCGGTTTGTATATCATCAGTCTCTATAATGTTCCTGGTCCAGATTTGTGACTATCGTAGTGTCTTAGATTTTTAATGAATTTTAAAAAGCGGTCTTCACATCTCTTACAGCTGTACTTCCTAAATCTGTCTGTCCAGTACTGACCAGCAGGGTGGAACTGGAGAATTGTTTATGGTGTGTCATCGGATTGGTCACCTATGCAGCAACAGTTTCTAAAATTTGGCGTCAGAACATTGCTCGTCCAATAGCACGTCTGTGTCACACAGTGGGCGGAGCTAATTATATAGGTAACAGATCTCTACCTCGTTCAGAGAATAGGCTAATAATCGGTCTAAAAATGTAAACTTTTAACATGATGCTTGAGTAATCCTCTGCTTCTGGGGGATTTGTCTGGTTTGATAATAAAAAAAAATAAAGTTTCTACTTTCAAATTGGTAGGTCATAGAAATATTTTGCATGTGTACGTGTATTTATAATGATGTATTGTGAGTAACGGAGGTGCACTTTGTAAATTGTTAACCGTGTAAATAGTCAAGTCAAATCTCCTGTGAGTAGACTCAAAGATGAATGTTTCCATTTGCTTCCATGTACATGCCATAGATGTATTTGTTAACTAAAAACTGTAAATAAAGATCTAATTTCTCAGTTGTAATGTGCATTCTGTTATTTTATTCATAGAGGTGTTGAGTGTCTGCTACATTTTGACATTTGGCCTCGGCTGTTTGCTGTAGCATGTCATTGATCTGATGTTTTGTCAGGACCGAATGTTTGTGTAATAAGTTTCAGCCTCCAAACATGAACTTGGACAGACTCTCAGAACTGAAGTTTGTCTATGTGGAAATTATGTGCTGGATCAGAGACTCTGGATCGTCAATATCAAAGCAAAGGGTGATTCTGAATGTAGACATGAACAAAGTGGCCTAGCTATACTTCAATAAAAAAAAAACAATACAGCAAAACAAATGCTAATATAATAAGTACATGGGGGGGGACTTGTTTAAAATTGTTCAAAAATGATGTGTGCTTGTGTTTCTGTGCATATATGTACCGTTTGCACACGCTAAATCACAATGCAAAGACAACAAAAGACTACATAAATAATAACATGAATAATCCCCCATCCTTAATATATCTGTTAATGGAACAGAAATCTTAATCTATATAACAATGTACACGCAGGATTAGATTGGTGTGGTGCAATGCACATTGTTTTAAGATCAGAGAGAGAGAGAGAGGTAGAGGTGCAATGGGAGGGAGTTTAACATGTGACCGGTCTCAGTTTAAAGTTTAGGTCGCTTTCTATTAGTTCACTTTGAGTTCAGATACGGAAAGATGATGCGGCGTGTCGGCCGTGCCGCGTCAGGAACGCGATCAAACTCGTTTAACTCCGTGCTGCGTAGTTTCATTGTTTTATTATGCGTTTTCTCTTCGATCTCGGACGCCGGTCTGTACAGCCCGTCGGATCAGATCATGATCCTGTCGGCGGATAACGTGGAGTCGGCGCTCTTCTCCTCCTCCGCGGCTCTGCT